>JAOANR010000002.1:55344537-55450988 GCA_030278955.1 Hygrophila difformis | reverse complement strand
CTAAAGTTATCTTGAATTTTTTAATTAATGATCGATTATTTTTTGGTAAACAGTGACACTCATGTGTCGGCAAATGTGTGTGGGAGCCCAAACCACACAAATTACAAAGGGAGATAAAGGGGAGGGATAGGGGGCCGGATGGGGATCGAACTCTCAACCATAGGTCGGGAGAAGGGAGACTTGACCGCTAGAATAAGTATCAACCCCAATGATCGATTATTTAATCATGGTACTCCCAAAGGCATAAAAGATTACACGTGCTCTAATATAAGGTCTACAAGTGAGAAGACAAATTGGTCAAGTTTAAAGTATTCCCCAAGTTCATCAAGGCAATCTTGCGGGTTGCGGCTGGCCTTAACAAGATTAAATTAACTATAAATGAAAAATTAATGTTGCATTATAATGGCCTACGATTATCCTACACATTCTAAAGGGAAAAAAAAAATTTATTGACACCATAATGTATTTTCTTTTGGCAGAATATATAGTATAAATAAGTGTGTGTTGATGTGATATGAAATAGTACTAATTAATAAGACATGGTAATTAAGAAATGCAAATGATGAATTTTTTCATTCTAAATTGTTGAACTCTATATATTAATGGCTAAATATTAAAAGCCATGCATTAGGCATGTTTTAATTGCTAAATACGTCCATTTTCCATTCTTTTCATAGTACTAATTAGTTACGTGCTACATTTTCCATTCTTAGACTTTGGGCATGTTTGGGAGTCAGCGGATCCGCTAGCAGATAGCAGATTCGGAGAGATAATTGTGAGAAAATATGCTGATTGAATCCGCTATATGTTCCTAAATATGCCGTCTTACAAACATCCCCTTTTAAGTGTTCATACCCATAAAAAAACACCAAACCATAGTACCAAACGGTCTACTAAACCAGAAAGGCCAATTTCACTTTCACTTGCCTACACTTGCCAATGTCTTATCTCATTTATATTTTTTATGTTTTTAAATAAATCTCCAAATGTGCCTGTCAGGCTACACATCCAAAAATCAAAGTACCGCCCACCCCTAAATTTTATAATTGATATCGTGGCCCATGAGCACCACCACCAAGCACAACTCTATTTATATTGTATAGTAATATCATAATTATGTAATAATCCCAATCCCCATGTGACAAGTAACAAGTCACAACAGCCTACTTACTAGCTTCCACGTCCATGGATTTCCTCACAATTGCACTCACTGTGTTGTTTGCCCTCATATTGATCCAGGCCTTCCAATTGCTCTCCGCCAGGGCCAAAAACCTGCCTCCAGGGCCGACACCGCTGCCCCTCATCGGAAGCCTGCATTTGCTCGGCGACCAGCCCCACCAATCCCTTGCCAAACTCGCCAGGACTCACGGCCCCCTTATGTGCCTCCGTCTCGGCTTCGTCAACACCGTCGTGGTTTCCTCCGCCGCCGTCGCTAAAGAAGTCCTGCAAAAACAAGACCTTGTTTTCTCCAGCAGGACCGTCCCTGATGCCATCCAGGCCCACGACCAGTTCAAGTACTCCGTCGTCTGGCTCCCCGTGGCGCCGCGCTGGCGGAGCCTCCGTAAAGTGTTGAACTCCAACATTTTCTCCGGTAACCGCCTGGACGCCAATCAGCATCTCCGCTGCAGGAAGGTGCAGGAGCTCATTGCTTATTGCCGGAAAAGTAGCCAGGCTGGGGACGCCGTGGACGTCGGCCGGGCGGCCTTCCGTACGTCCCTGAATTTGCTATCGAACACGATTTTTTCCAAGGATCTGACGGATCCGTTCTCCGATTCCGCCAAGGAGTTCAAGGAGCTCGTGTGGGCTATCATGGTGGAGGCCGGGAAACCTAATCTGGTCGATTTCTTCCCCGTGCTTGGCAGATTCGATCCCCAGGGAATTCGGAGACGGATGACGGTGAATTTCGGGAAGGTGATTGAACTTTTCAGTAAATTGATTGATGAACGAATTGAACAGAAAAAAACTGGTAAGAGCGCTGGAAGCAGCAACGATGTCATCGATGTACTCCTCACCATCAGTAAAGAAAATCCAGAGGAAATTGATCGTACTCACATCGAACGCTTGTGCTTGGTTTGTTCCTAAACTTGAATTTTTTCTAAAGGATTTTTTAACTGATTGTTTCTTTTTATAATACTAATTGAGTATGAATAGGACCTATTTGTGGCGGGAACCGACACGTCATCGAACACGCTGGAGTGGGCAATGGCGGAGGCGCTGAAGAATCCAGCGATAAAGAAGAAAGCGCAGGCCGAGCTGGAGGAAATCATCGGAAAAGGAAAAATTCTGGACGAGGCGGACATTGGCCGCCTGCCGTATCTCCGGTGCGTGGTGAAGGAGACTCTGCGGATCCACCCGCCGGTGCCATTCCTGATTCCACGGAAGGTGGAGCAGGACGCGGTGGTCGGCGGCTACACGGTGCCGAAGAACTCCCAAGTGTTCGTCAACGCGTGGGCCATCGGGAGGGACCCGGACGCGTGGGAGAATCCCCTGGAATTCAAGCCGGAACGGTTCCTGGAATCGGAAATCGACATGAGGGGAAGGGATTTCGAGTTGATACCGTTCGGCGCGGGACGTAGAATCTGCCCGGGATTGCCCCTGGCGGTGCGGATGGTGCCGGTGATGCTGGGATCGCTTCTGAATTCGTTTGATTGGAAGCTGGCGGACGGAATTGCGCCGGGGAATTTGGATATGGAGGAGAAGTTCGGGATCACGCTGCAGAAGGCGTTACCCTTACGCGCGGTCCCAATCCCGCTCTAATTGGAGAAAAAATATAAGGGCAACGGGTTGGGTTTTGTGGCCTAGATAATACTATTACAATATGGTGGGGACACCAAGTTCTACTATATTACAACTTGCTATGTATCTGTGCACCATTTATTTTGCTCAATACTACTTTACTACGTATTTCTGGGCAAAGTGGATGTTTGGGAGTCAGCAGATCTGCTAGATGATAGCAGATTTGGAGAGCAGATTGTGAGACAATTCTCTCTCCGGATCCGCTATCCGCTAGCGGATCCGGCGGCTTCCAAACATCCCCAATATCTCGTATCATTAATGAGCATTATTTATTTAAAAAATGACACATGTGGTGTGCGAACTTGGTAGGAATGACTAATTTTATACTTACTTTGTTTTTTTAAAGGTTACATTAATGCACATTTTTAACAATTTATAAGTCAAATTTGGTGTAGGTAAAAATTTTAAAAAATTTGATATTTAAAAACTACAAGATAAGACAAATCCAACAAGATCTCACTTAGCTATATTTTCTCTTCTATAACTATAACAATCATAGAAGTGAAAGTACTATAATAAACAGTAAAAAAAGTAAAAACGTAATATTAAAAAGAGTAATTATTTATTTTTATACCTAAACTATTTCAAAATGTCCATTTATATACTTAAATTTTTTTCTTGGAAAAAATACACCTCAACTATTAAAATCTAGAAAAATCTATATTCCGCCGTTAAGTTGCCGTTAAGTATAAATTTTCCATTAAATATGTAGGATAAATTGGTCAATTCATATTTTTATTAATTTAACCCGTTATCCAAATTTGTGACCCATATCTATATACCAAATCCATCTATAATGCAACATTTTCACCCGTAATCCAATCTATATACGAAACTCGTGATTGCTGGTTAGATGCAATACAGCTAGGTCGGAAAGAAGCCCCAATTTGTCATGCAAGAAGCCGGCCAAATCAATGTGGTTAAGGTCAATACCAGCGACCACTTCAATGTTGTGTCGTTAACGGAAGGAGCACAATATACCCTAGAGTAGTTGCACACGTTAGGGCATCCCAGTTAGAAGTGATGTTAGCGCGATGTAGGCTTGTTGAAGCCTAGGGTTTGTAGCTGCACTATGATGATTCCGGTGTGTATGTTTGTGGATTACAGGTGAGAGATTGGATTATAGATTGGAGTTGGTATATAGATATGGGTTACAAATTTGGGTAATGGGTTAAATTAACAAAAATTTGAATGGGCCAATTTACCCTACATATTTAACGAAAAAATTATACTTAACAGCAACTTAACGGCGGAATATAGATTTTTCTAGATTTTAATAGTTGATGTGTATTTTTTTTCAAGAAAAAAATTTAGGTATATAAATGGACATTTTAAAATAGTTTAGGTATAAAAATAAATAATTACCCTATTAAAAAAACGGGAGGAATACTGTATTCTTTTATTCATTTTCTTTTAAACAGAAATAAAATGAGACGTGGCGTGTGTGGAAGTGTACTTCTGAACATCGGGTCTGTTCTGCACGCAGAGCTGTAGCTGCAAGCTGGAGCTGTAGGGAGCTGGAGCTGTAAGGAGCTGTGAGAGCTGTAGCTGTCAGTTTTATTTAAGTGTTTTGTACAACTAGCTGTAGCTGTGAAAAAATATATGAAATGACATAAAAGGACAAATATTTATGTAGAGTATTGGATAGTGGGTTGGTTATTGGGTTAAAATTGTGATTGCACAAAAATAAGCTCCTAGCTTATTTTTTAACGCTACTACAGGTAGCTTCTAAAAAGAAGCTTTCAAAAGCTCTCAAAAGCTCCCAAAAGCTAGTGTGCAGAACGGGGCTTTTATTTTGAAATAAAAGCTCCCAAAAGCTGCGTGCAGAACAGACCCATGGTAGTCGGTAGTAATGACTTTCAATTTTTATAATAGTAATTGAGAGAAAATAAAAGCATTTTTATTTGATGCTAGACCTTAGCTTGTATATGAGCCAGATTAATCCACTCAATAGACGAAACACTGATGGCTAACGACATAGAAGTATTAATTGAATAAGATTTTCAACTATAGAGAAAAATACTTCATGTAGGTTAATAGCATATTCAATTAGAACGTGATTCATGGTTTCATGATTTCATCCCTCATGAGATATAGTACTATACATATTTTTATACCCTGTATTATTTATAGTTTTCAGTAGACTGTGATGTGAGGAAAATTATTGATTCACAGTTTTCAATACATTTTTTACATGTATCAATTAGACGCACGTCTTTCGAATATGTGCATATATAGGACTATTTAATTATGAATTTTTATTATAAATATAATACTCCTATATACTCCCTCCGTTTTTTAATAACTTCTCCATTCATGCACTACACACAATCCAATACACATTTTCAATCATTAATATCTCACATTATATATAAGTAAAAATTACAAAAATTTGATATTCTAAAACTATGCGATTAGACGAATCCAACAACATCTCACTTGACTGTATTTTATCTTATATACAAAAATTACAAAAATTCGCCTTCTTGATCAATCCGGCTACTAGACCCGCCATCCTCTGGGTTTGGAACGAATCCAAAAGCACCAACTTGAAGCTGTGGGAACAGGGTCTATATCCACCTTCATACCTGCAATTTTCAAGCGTCCCTCTTTTATTTTATTCTGTGTGGCAATTCTAAAACTCCAGCATTTAGTAATGCTATGAGTGTATGAGTTATGCCACTTACAAAATGCTCGGCCCCCGAATGTCCTTGGCCGCTGGTAACTTCTGCCCCTCAGGCAGCTTAATCACGCCATCTTTGAGTAAGGCATCGAACACTTGGTCCGCCTTGCTCATATCAAAGAGGTCCTCCTCAGGTTTATACTTGGCTTCTTTTTGTTTTGGCAGCTTGAGAGCTGCACAATTATGTGGTTTGGTCGTCTGGACTAGCTCTGTAACATCCATTTCCACTTGTTCGTCCTCTTCGTCGCTGAATCTCACATCCTCGAAGTGAACTCGACGTGTAAGACGCCTCCCTTCTTGTTTCTCCAGAAATTTTTCCAAGCGGGCCGCTGTCTCGGCCAGTTGGGCAAGATCAGCCGCATCTTGCACAATTAAATGTTCCTTTAGTCTTGGCAACATATTTGCCACTGCTATATTGGTTATTTCCCTATCCGGGATTGCTATGGAGCACCGGCCTTTAAGCCGCTGTAATCTATTCATAAAAGTACTCGCCGGCTCATCGGCGTACTGTTTGGCATTAGTAAGGTCTGCAAGGCTTACCTGTGGTAGTGGAGTGTAGAACCTATCATGCAATGCTCGTTCGAGATCGGCCCAATTTTGAATTCAGCTAGGCCGCAAGGAAGCAAACCATGCGAAGGCAGGTCCGGTGAGGGACGAACTGAACATTCTTAATTTCAGCCAATCATTGGCCGCTGCTTCCCCGCACTGAGCAGTGAACCTTCCAACATGCTCTACAGTGGACTTGCCATCATCCCTTGAAAAGGTGGTGAATTCGGGCATCTTGAAACCCCTTGGGTGAGGCTGCATGGTGTCTAGCCAGTCAGGATATGGCTTCCTGTAGGTGGGCCACTCCATCGGCTTTAACTGAATCCCAAAGTGTTGCTGCGTCATATCTGCGAACAACTCGGGTGAGATCACTGGTACCTGCGTAGATGGCAGCTGGATGAGGCACGACTGCTTGAGCAACAGGTGTCGCGGGCACTCGGCATGGTTGTGGTGCGTGCCCTCTATGGCGGCTAGAGTAGGCATGGCGGCTGGTGCGATCGGTGTTGCCGCCTCTCCACATGGTTGTGGAGCCTGCCCCCCTAGGGTTGGTGGCATTCACCCAGGGTTTATAGGCGTCGCCACATAGGGTGTGGTTGGAACGTTCGGCACATGAGGTGCCGCCTGATGTGGCGCTATGCTAGGTCCGGCCGCCGTACAGCCCGGCGTAGCGCTGGTCGCCATCAAAGGACTTGATGGGGCATAGATCGGCACGGGAGGAGCCGTGTAACCCAAGTTCGGCATGCTGGGAGTTCAAACCACACAAATTACAAAGGGTGATAATGGGGAGGGGATAGGGGCCAGATAAGAATTGAACCCCCAACCATAATGTTGGATGTCAGGGGACATGACCATTGGGTCAAGTCCCCATTCCCTATTTCAATTCTATATTAATGCAATGCTTTTATAATTCAACTAAATATTGTAAAATTTTGTTACAATTTTGAATATACTTTGAACCATTTTATGGTTTAATTTATGGCCACTGATATTTTCAATAATTCGCCTCAACATCACGCTGCCCGGATGCCCAAGCCTTTCATGCCAGGTTATAAATTCACTAGTAGCCTTTAGGCCTACTAGGTTATGTACTTCTCCGGCATAAATTTTTGTATAATATAATCCGGATGTCAAACATGGTAGCTTTTCATGAACCAACTTTTCACCATTGATGGTTTGAGTAATTAAAACATACTCATTTCCTGCCTCATTTAAAGTTTCAATGTGATAGCCATTTTTTCGAATATCACTAAAACTAAGCAAGTTTCTCCGAGCCTTGCTTGAATATAAGGCATTTTCAAATGCCAATTTTGTCCCTTTTGGGAGAAATATAACGACTTTTCCAGATCCTTCAGTACAATTTTCATTACCGCTTATAGTTTTTACTGCGGTCTTTCCCAATTTTAAATGGGAGAAAAAGCTTTTGCTTTTTAAGATACTGTGCGTTGTAGCACTGTCAATGAGGCAGATTTCATTTTTGACTTGGTCATCCATTTCTTTTCAGAAGGTAATAAAAACAACATCAGTAATATAATATAGCCACTGCAAAATACATTATAACTGGGGGTACAAAACGGGGAGTAAAACACTAAAATACAAAATATCATAAGGCAAAATATACCATACGCAAAATACAAAATATAAAGCCGATCTTTTCACTTTTCTTTTTCAGTTTGTGCCACCAATAAAGTTATCAGTCTCCAAGTGGGTAATATCATCATTCAGGACATCATCAAAGGTATCATCGTGGGTGGCATGATGTTTCGCGGGATCAGATCTTTCTTGTCTCTTCGAGGCCTGGTACAGTTCAGCTAAATGACTAGCTGTTCAGCAAACTCGGGCCCAGTGACCCTTGATTCCGCAGCGATCACATGGTTGATCATTATTTCTGTCTCTTTTAGGCTTTGGTTGCGATTTGTAAGGCCTGCGGTTTGATTCATATAGAGGTTTATTTCGATATTTGTTTCTCCCAGATGATTCAGGCCTACCACGACCGCGATCCCGATTTCTGTCACGATTAAAATTCTAATTTCTTTGATTCCCACGATCCCGCACTTGATTTTCTGCTTCTGTGGCATTTGCTTCAGGAAATGGGGCAGCACCTGTTGGCCTGGATTCATGATTTTTTAGCAATAATTCTTTATTCTGCTCGGCCAGAAGTAGACAGGTGATAAGTTCAGAATATTTTTGAAAACCCCGCTCACGGTACTGCTGCTGTAAAACCAGATTTGTGGTAAGGAATGTGTTCCAGCATATCAGATTCAGTTATTTTTTCTCCACAAAGTGTTAGTTGCGACGTAATACGAAACATCGCTGAATTATATTCACGGACAGATTTGAAGTCCTGGAGCCTCAGATTATGCCATTCGCTTCGAGCTTTTGGCAGCACCGTCATTTTGATATGATCATATCTCTCTTTTAATTTCAGCCACAGTTCTGTGGTGATTCCAGTGTCACATATTGATGTTTCAGAGATTCATCAATATGGTGGCACAGAAAGATCATAGCTTTTGCCTTATCCTGGCTGGATGGTTTTTTGTCAGGGGCGATAGTATCTTCCAACCCCATAGATGCCAGGTGCATTTTTACGTCCCGTGCCCAGGACATGTAATTGTCTCCAGAAACCCATAACGGGAGAAATTCCTGCTTTGAGAGATTAGCCATAATTATATTGAAAATGAACGATATAAAATTATACCTAAAACAGAACTCCGATAGAACTCCGGTAGAGATCCCTCGTGCTGATAACGTGTTGTAAATATATAAATGAGAACTTTTTAAAAATAAAGAAAACGGAGTGATAGACAATATATTAGTAATGGCTTTGCAGTTTGATTTTTCATACATAATATGAGAACATACACTTTCTCATTTATAGGCTATTAGACCGCCATTAACTTCTAATAATAGTAATTAAATACATGGCCATTTAAGCATCCACATATCTACCTATACCATGTCGACGTCGATGTAATGATGTCTTCGAGATGTGTTGACGTCGATGTGTATTGTAACAAATCAATGTTTATCATTACCATCTAGATTTTATTTTTATTAAACAAATGTAAGTATTTTTTAAGCTTTTGAGATCCAAGAATAACACTTCTAAATGCATACTATGATTTTTATTTTTTTTCCTGAACAGTCAATACAGGTTAGTAAAGGGTGGTGGGAGTCCATGCCACACAAATCACAAAGGGAATAAAGAGGAGAGATAAGGGTCGGGTGGGAAATCGAACCCCCAACCTATAGATTGGAAGTCGGGGGATTTGACCACTCGGGTAAGTCCCCATTTCATACTATGAACTTAATTAGGGTAAACCTCTCTCTGTTTTTTTTTTTAAAAAAAGTTGTATTAGAACCTGTTTGTTTTGGCTTGTGAAAAATGAGAAGTTAGTAGAAGAAGGAGAAGGAGGGAGAAAGAGAATTTTAAAGTACAAGCAGCTCAAATAATGTTTGGATGAATATTATAAAAGTTGCTTTCCAACGTAAACATATTTGGATGAATTGTACGTAGAATGACTTTTGATATATTAAAATTACTAAAATGGACATAAATATTACTTCCTCCATCTCACTATTTTTGTTACGGACCCACTCAGCACGTATGCCGATACACATTTTTAACGTTTAATAACTTAAATTGTGTACAACGAAAAGTTATAAAAAGTTAATTGTCTAAAACTACAAGATTAGACGAATCTAACAAGATCTCACTTGACTATATTTTTTCTTACATAGCTATGATAAAAACTCGAATAAAAGTTAAACAATGAATAGTGCAAAAAATCATCCGTAGCAAAAACACCGATACAGAGGTAGTATAAGGATATTTATAATTAATTTTATTTCCCTTTTAAATAGGGTTATTTTTGTATTTTTATTACTAAATGACTTCTCCTTTTAAAAAAAGTTACCCCTACATACTTTTAAAAAAAGTAGAATTTTAACTTTTGCTTCTCCTTTTCTTTAAAAAAAAAGTCAAAACAAATAGCTAAAAAAATTCAAAAGGACTTTTGGAAGAAGCAAAAGTCAAAAAGAGAAAAATTAAGGCAAAACAAACAGCCTCTTAATCAGAAATCGAAAACGATTATATGCTCATGACCAATCAAACCCCCAATATTTTGAGGGATTGTTTAAAATAACTAAATACTTGGATATTTATTTACTACTTACTTCCTCCGTTCCTTTTTATTTGACACGATAGGAGTTTTGTTACTGTTCATTGAGTAACTTTGATTCGACTTTTTAATACAGTTATATAGAACCAAAAATAGTCAAGTGAGATCTTGTTAGATTTAAAACTCTACTCTGTCTACGCCCACAATAGAGTTTTAAAAATATTTCTTACTGTGGGCTTAATGGGCTAAAAAAATTTGGCCCTAAGAAAGCCCATTCTGAATACAACAAAAACTCATCAATGCAAAATTGCAATCGTCAGGGACAGCAATGGACGTATGACAAAACAAGCCAAGACAAAACTCGTTTTATGAGGAGGAGGAGGAGAGGACACACACAAGACACAAAGGAAGACATGCAAACATACCAAAAACATGAAGGATATGAAGCACAATCGGCAATTGTATGTACAACAAATGCTTTCATGTGTTTTATGTCCTGATATATATATATGTCTCTTTGTGATATGCCTGAATTCCTCCGCCTAAAATGGGGTCTCTACAAAAAGAAGAAAAAAAAAAGGCTGGCATTATGAGCAAATTAAAACATGCCTCAAAGAGACATATACTATGAAATTGAATTAATTTATAGGAGTAGTATTGTTTATATATATATCTCACCTACTACTGATGGTGTGGATGGAACGACGATAAGGTGCATGGTTGCGGTATTGGGAGGGAGCTGAAGGCGAAGAGGGAAGAGGTTCCCGTTGAATGGGCTCCGTGTGCACACGGTGAGGCCATCGACGCCTAGCTCCAGCTCGAGCCTCTTTGTCAATTCGCTTACATCGTTGCCCTTGAATGTGATGCATAGCTCATCGAACCTCTCATCAATTTCACCATATGAATTTGCTATGTGGAAGTATATTAACCTGCCTCCTCTCACCACCTTAGGTGATGACGACGACCAAGTAATATTCAAATCGTTATGACACTGCATGCAAAAAATAAAAATAAATACGAAGTAAATGTTTTATTATGTCTTATGCATTCATATTTATGAGTCGAGTTGAGTCAAACTAGAATTAAGCGTAAACATACTCCATTTCAGAATATTATACTTGAAATTCATTTCGAATATTCTAATAAACTCTTGATACAATAATAATGCCAAATATTATTCATTAAGTGGGATAGTTTAATATACTTGAGAGAATAATTTAGTACTACTATTTTACTAGTTCAAACTCCAAGCAACTACCGAAACTAATGTCTCGTGGAATTAACCTAGTCAATTTGAGCTATCCAACAGATCTCAAAGACTCAACCAACATTTTTTGTCCAAATTATGTATTGTAATATTTTTTTTTAGGCGAATACTACGGTATCCCAGGCCACATTGGACCCAAAACTAATCTCTCGAGGATTTGCAAGGGCAATTAAGAGCGTTCTCTCCCAAAGTAATTTTTTTGCATATACAAGGCTCGAACATGAGACCTTGCTTAAACGACTAGAACCACCATCTACTCAAACCAACTGATGTTGGTTGTATTGTAATATTAATAAAATATAAATAAAATTATAGTGCAAAAATAATGCTAAATGAAAGAAATTAAATTAAATTAAAATTAATTACCTCCTGGCCGGAAAAGCTAGCCGATTTCGACGAATGCTCCGTGCTCGGCGAGCTCCATTCGTACGCCACACAATCCACCTCCATCGGCGGCATCGGCAGCCGCGGCCGCTCCTCCTCTTCCTCTTCCTCTTCCACCGCATGATTTTGCGGCGTTGGATCCTCCTCCAGTACGTCCACGACATGAACCTCCCACAAAATCCAGTCCTGCGTGGCCGTCCGGTGAGGTATGTCGTGGGTCACCGAATTCCTCCACGGCGGCAGCCCCCAATTGGCCCGCAAGTACTGGCCGTACCGTGTCTTCAACTTAACGGCGCCGTTTTCCCTGATCGGCTCCCACTCGACGGAGCTGTCGAGGCGGGAGGGGAGCGTCTGCAGCACGCGGCGGCCGGTGAGGCCGAGGAGGAACGGCTGAGTTGACGCCGTTAGGTACTTGCCGTAGCAGCTTCGGAGGCGGATGATGGTGTCGGAGGTGTCGACGAATTCGACGGCCCATTTGGAGGCTTTGGAGGACCAGCTGCGGTCCTGGGTGACGGATTCCTCGTCGTCGGCGGCCACCAGGTACTTGCCGTGGCTGCTCTTCAGGCGGACGGATTTCGCCGTCTGGAAAATGTCGATGGCGGTTGTCCGAGAGAAGGACATGAAAGGGCTCATTAAGGGGCTCTGCAATGCCAATGGCAGTTTCACAATGTTTAAATTACTTCCATTTTTTTTATTTTTATAATTACTGCAAATAACCTTCTGAATTTTATTTTTTACAATTGTTTTTGCTCAATGATTTTCTGAAATTCGAACATAGTATTAAAATTAATCCTATAGTAAAATTAGTGAGATTTCCTCTGAAAATCATAGCAATGAATAAACTATCATAATTTTTTTAGGTGAATATCACGGTATCACACTATACTTCATTGGACCCAATACTTACTTCTCAAGGATGGGCGGGTATTGAAGGATTATCTATCCTAAAACAGAATTCTATATACACAAAAACTCGAACCTAAAACCTTTGCTTAGGCTACCAGAGACACATACCACTCAGGCCATCTAGGCTACCAGAGACACATACCCAATATGTTTCTTTAATACCCGGGAAAAGAAGAACATACAGAATTTGAATGGTGTATATGTTTTTAATGTTCCCGAGCGAGAGGATTTTGATCGGCCAACAGCTAGGCTTATCAAAGAATTTGATTGTATTGAAGGTTCGTTTAGCAATAACATTGGAAGTGTATATGGCTTCTTGTCTAGAACTCGTGATAACTCTCTATATAATGCTATTTGGGTTGCACAAGGGTTGTTACGGAAAGGGTCTGCTAAAACAGCTGATAAAAGGATTCTGATATTTACCAATGAAGATGATCCTTTTGGGAACATCAAGGGAGTGACAAAACTCGATATGATATGATGAGAACAACACTACAAAGAGCTAAAGTATCTCCTTATATTATTCTACTTTCTGATAGAGCAATCTCTTGTTCAAACTCAAAAGGTTTGGTAACTAACATAATTGTATATATAACCAATTATTTTTAGCTTGGGTGTTAATGGAGTTTTAGACCTAAACCATGCCCTAATTTAGGCTCTAATGAAAGTAATACATCAAGAAACCACAATGTCAACTAATTTAATAGATTACGTACGTAGCAAAACCAAAATTTATTTTCTGGTTCAAACTATCATCTCAGAGTGATTCTTTTTTTCTTTTTTCCCTTATCGATCCATAAAACCCTTTCTTTAGAAAAAATAAAAACAAAAAAAGAATAATGAAATAAGAGTGGAATTGAGTGGAAGGTGATAACATTTTCTGGCCTAAAAGGAGAATATCCAAATGGACACATAAATGAAAATAGCAATATTCTTTACCTTGCACGAAACAAAATCTATTAGTTTTAATATATTATTATTAAGTTTTATTGCCCACAGACCTTTTCCTAGAGCACCATTAAAAATTTTATGTTGTCCCTTTCGTGCAATTACCAAAATAATGTCTTTCTTTTTCAGTATCTCCTATACTAGTATTTTTTTTTCTCACGACGTTATTCCATATTAAAAAAGTCATACTTGAGCAAGATCAATGCAACATATTTAGAATTTTTTTCTGTTTGCGGTCAGAAATCTATACCTAACTTCATAAATATTTAGAATATCACAAAAATCCTCAAATATATTTCATTCATATATTTAATATTTAATATATTAAACCCTAATCGGACGTGAAATAAGTCATCAATGGAATATAGTGCATGTGTGAAATAAAAATTTGCTACTTAAAATATTGTTTTTTGGGTAATACTTAAAATATTGTTGAACTGATCATTATTTACTTTTATATATTAATTCGATTTTTTTTTCAAATTCAACCAACAATTATTTGATTCATTATGATGATGGAGCTCTAAGAAAGTTCAGTTTTTTTTTTCGTTTAAAAAATTTGTTTCAAATTCAGTATGTATTATAATTGATTAAAAAATGCTGTTATTTATTTTTATTATGTATAAATATCATTAGAATCCTATATATATTTATGTAATTAATTTCTTAATTTACCACAAATGAGTATAATTATATTTAATAATCCTATATCACTATTCGAAACCATAAAGCATATAAAAAAAAATTAATTATCCCAAAATAAAAATATAATAATAAAATCCACCAAAAAAGAAGAAATTATTTACCTTCTTCATCGACAACCACCGCGGCGACGGCGAAGCGGAGGCGGAGCCGGAGAAACTAGACGGGGCCGAAAACGGCACGATCTCTAGGCCGGAATAAATCTCATCGGAGAGCGATGAGAAGCTGGAGACCATCGACCAATAATCCGTCGTCGCCTCATCCTCCGGCACCTCCACCGGTTCCACCTCCCACAGCACCCAGCCGCAGGTGGCCACGGCACCGTCGTGCGTGACGGAATTCCTCCAGGGCGGCGTTCCGCCGTTCGCCCTGAGGTAAGTTCCCCCGGCGGCCTTCAACTTGACCTGGAAACCGTCCCTGATCGGCTGCCACTCGATGGACAAATCCTTGGCGTGATATTCGGGCAGGGTTTGGAGGACCTTGTGGCCGGTCATCCCAAGGAAAAACGGCTCGGCGGAGGCGGTGAGATAGCGGTTGAAGCAGCTCTTGAGGCGGACGACGTGGGGGTTCGTGTCAACGAGCTCCACCAGCCACCGTGTCCGCCGGGCGGCGCCGGAGCGGCTCTGGCGGGTGGAGGATTGGTCCTCGTCGGCGGCGAGGTACTTGTTTAAATGGCTCTTGAGCTTAACGGCCTTCGTTTTGGTGAAGAATTCCATGGCTTGGCTCGGCTTGGGAACCTTCTATTTATTTATTAGTAGTATTTATTTAATTGATTGATTGATATATATATATATGGTGATGATGAATCATATATTACTCCACTACATACTAGTAGTCTAAACTTTTCGATATGATCGATTGAAGGGTTATAATAAGAAGGGCATCCATTTAATTTAATAATTTAGATATATATACATAATATAATAATATTGGGGCGTATATATGTTGTGTGTGTGTTTTTCCATGGCGTATAATAGTGAAGGATGAAAATGGAGGACAAGTGTAGTTTCTTGGTATGTGAGGTTTTATGAAGGGGGTGGAATTCTGGAAATATAATGGCCCAAGGAATTGACGTCTAGATGATGGAATTTCTAGGAATGAAAGCCTACAATTGGTGGGAGGGTTTGGGAGAAGTATGCCGAATACACGACTACCGTTCATATGTAAAATGAATGGTCTGGATTTATCCGGTGTTGAGGTCCCGGGATCTTATGTAATATTAACAGTGAAGGTGACGGGATGCGGATTTTGAGCGCGTGCTGTAGCCATCGATACGTCATACGTGGCTTCAAAATTTATCTTGATAATTGTATGGAATGGGTTCCCACCACCCAGACCTTCAATGACTTATTAAAAAAAAAATATATATTTATTTTTACGGGAATTTAGAGAAAAACCCACCGAGGCCATCGAGGTTACACTGCACCGCACATTAGTTTTTTTGTTGGGGTCAACTACACTGAACTTTTCAAAGTTATTAACCAATACAGCAATTTATGAGAGAATGCATAATAAAGGAAATAGGAGAGCATTAATAGATGGACACTTTACTCTTTCTTCTTGTGAACACTTCCGGCGTTATCCATTTTCTAGAGAGGGTTTAAAATTGCTGACGGAAATTGGTAATCGAAGGTAGGGAGGCCGCGACAATAAGGGGCGTGGGTGCGGTTGGGCCACGGCGGCGGCACTGGGTGAGTTTGTTTGAGCAGCGGAGAGCGAAGGAGAGGCGGGGTGCGACAGTGGATCCCATTCATTTTTTGGCATAAGAGAAAGCGCGAGAGAGAGGGATTGTAGCGCGAGGAAAGGACGACCGAGGAAGAGAAAGTTCGAATCGGCCGGGTGGAAGGTGGAACCGTTTGGAGGTAAACAGTTAGGGTGGTTCAATTTCTTTTAGGGGTTTAATGTGCCGATGCCGAATTTGGTGTGAAATGTTAGAAATCTAGGTTGTAGTACGTTTATGAAATGGACTGAGAAATGCAATCGTATCGTTATAGAATGCAAATTGAATTGTTGGCTTTGTTGGTTAGATAGTTAAAATCATGAGTAATTGGAGCAGAATTGGTAATTTAGGATTGGGAAATTGAGTGAAGAATGTTTAGTACGCGGATGATCGTAGCAGTAATAGTGTTCGCACAATCACACAATTGAATGGTCGTGGGTTTTGTGCCTTGTTGTGCTTTGTGCAGGTTGGTGGGATATGGCTCCAAAAGAAGTGCGTGGTAAAGGTAAGCAGCAACCATTGAAGGTGGATAATAGGGCGGAAAAGGGGAAGGGAGTGAAGGGGGATAAGGGAAAGAGGCAGATTGATGGAAGAAGTAAGCAGGAGAAGGGCGATGGTTGTAATAGAAATGCCGATGGGCCTGTGTCACGTTGTACAACCAAGAAGTTTATTGCTGTGATGAATGAGGTTCTTGAGAGGATTACAGAGGACCAAAGAGATGCAATGATGAGGACACCTTTCGCGCATTTTCTCGATATTAAGAAAGGTTATAGCAGTATGGTGTTTCTGGAATGTTTAGCAGAGCGATATGATGCCCAGTACAAAGGTTTTATGGTTGGGGAGAATATGCGCTTGAAGTTTCCGTCGACTGAGTTTTCATGTGTGGTAGGATTACAGGACGAAGGATTCCTCGTGCACCCGAAGATGGTAGGGCATTCGAGAACGGCGAAGAAATTTTTTAAGGGCAATCTGAAGACCATAAAGAGAGGTGACATAATAGAGGCTTTGCGGAAGGCTGCTAGGAATGAGGAGTGGGTGGCAGGGGAGCGCGACCCTACGGATTTTGCACGGCTGTACACACTGTTTGTGTTCAATACAATCATGTTTCCTACATCCCACTTGTTCTTACCACCATTCGTTGTGCAATATGTTGATGATATGGAGAAGATTGAAGATTTTGCCTGGGGAAGAGCAACCCACGCATTTTTGGTGAGCTCATTGGCCAGACGGGCAGGACAAGGTAAACGGTACATTGATGGGTGCACAGCCGGGCTGTTGATAAGTGAAATATTGTGTAATGGTGGCGTAGTGCGTGTGTTTACATATATCGTGTATTATATAACAATATGAAGATGTGTTGGGTGGTATAAAAATGCTGTTGTGCAGGGTTGGTTTTTTGAGCGGGTCCCCGGATTTGCAATACCAACGTGTACACCTAGAGTACCACGATTCATAAGGTGGCAGGTTCCTCATCCGAAAGTTGAGGAATGTGAAGCAATGTTGAGATCATTGGATTCTACAGAGGTGGAACCGTTCTACCTATTAGAGGAGGAGCGCAAGTTTATAGGGCCCGATGAAAAAGGGTTTGAGGTAAAGGAATGTGCACATGTGTACTAAGTGTGCTTATATTTTACACTGTTTGAAGTTGGATATTGTGTGACTTTATTGAACTGTATATTATTGTGCCTTGACAGGCGAAGCCTCTACCGAAGAAAAGAAACCCTGTTACACGTTTGAGGAAAGCTCCGGCTGTCGAAATAGTGGAAGATGAAATCGAGCAAGATATTATGGACATCGAGATTGGTACAGAAAGGAACAAGGGAGGCGATAGCAAGGACGGAAGTGAGAGCGGTGTGGATGATGCCGACCGGAGGAGGCATGTTACTGAAGTACGGGTGCCTTTAGAGGAAGGTGTGTATTAGTTTCCATTATTAAATGCATTAGTTAATATTTGAACATGATTATGAGAGAATTATGTAATGCAATGTGTTGTAACGCATAGACAATTCTGAGGAGCGAAGGACAAAGTGGTGTCACGATCGGCCTAGCAGGAGGCATTTTAGTGGACCAAGTGGCCCGTTGGAAGGCGGTTTGGAAGCGGTGGCAGCTGATGGAACTGATGTAGGTGGAGAACTTGGAATGCGGGATGATGCAATTGGTTACAGAAGTGAGGATGCAGGATGGACGGAAGGGGAGAGGTTTAGTGCTGATGAGGGTGACAAATACATTGATAATGAGCCAGTCGACGATGGTGGTAAGAGTGAAGGGGTTGAGCAGTTAGATGTGACTGCTGGAGAAGGTGGCAAAAAAGCTGATGACACTACCGAGTATCGTAATACAGATGATATAGGATTGAACGGGGCAATGGTGGGTGATGATGCACCGAGTGACCAGGGATTTAAAAATGGGGCTGTTGATTCAAATGTTGGAGTTATGGTTGGTGAGCATTTGTCCAATGTTGCATGCGGTGATGAGTTGTCAGGGGCGGTAAAAATAGATGATGTGGGTGTGGAAGACGAGGCTGATGATGCTGATGCACCAGATGATGTGGGTGTGGAAGACGAGGCTGATGATGTGAGCGACAAGGGTGGGCGTGAAGAGACAGCGAAAGGGGGTAAACCATTGGGCTCCATCGCAAGGAATGTGAGGGCAAGAAGGGATCGTAAGCCAAAGCCGAAGGACAAGGACCAAGTGATGCCGGTGTCATCTGTTAAGGTTGTGAAGAGGAGGCCGAACGCAAGAGGTGACGACCGAGTATCTGACAATGCCGCTAATGTATGTGAACTATGCCATTTTTTGTCTATTTTATGCCTGTCTGAAATATTAGTATGCCAGTATATACTGAAATTATGCCACATGTTACTGACCTACTTAAAAAATGTAATCCCAGCACTGTGGCATGTTACAGGCTTTAGAAGTGGATGGAGAATCTGATGAGGATGTGGACTTAATGGTGGCGAAGAAAAGAAGGACGATCGACAAAATTTATTTGGACGACTACGTGCGCAAGCGGAACTATGGTGGGCGTGAGGCTTTGAGTGAAGGGACACGGGCAATAATAGATGATTTCTTGGATCATGGACTGAGCAGGTATGTGCCATGGCACCTAATTTTTGGTTGTTTATATATGGTGTTTTAAAGTCAGGTTCCCCTTTTCAAGATATTATGCATTGATTGTACTGGTAATTTGCATTCTAGTGAGGTTGTCTGGCAACGAGGTCCACATGGGATTCCACCTGTAAGTTTAGTTAAATTGCTGTTTGACCAAGCAGTTGGAGGTGAAGTCATGGATGGGTTCCTCGATATTTTGTTATCGGATGAGTTCCGGGGAGCGCATAAATTGGAAGAGAGGATGACAGTGGTGAATTCGTATGCCGTGGTCAGTTTCTTCATTTCTTCCATGCTCATATGTGGTATTCGTTGTTTTTATCGTGGTTTAAGTAAGTGATGTTAATTTTTAGGGGGAAATTTTGAGCACGATGCGAGGGATGCCACGAGCTACAGTGCCAGTTTCGAAGTACGAAGATTGCGTTGCTACAATGATGCAAGCATCTCGTGAAAACCTTGAATGCGTATTGTGTGCTGTTGAAAGAGGAGCTCGTTATGTTGTAGTCCCCATTAATGACGGACTGTATTTCCACTGGCACTTGCTCATCATTGACATGGAGACGAAGCAGATGTTCACCCGAAACTCAATGTGGGGGTGGAAGGCGACCACTGGACTGACTCTTGTGGTGAGTTCAACTTGTTCTTTCACAGTGGCTATGTACTCATATTCATTTTTTTCCATTACTAAATGTATGATTGAATATTTGGTTGCAGTCCCGATTTTTAGGTGGTTGGTTGGAGCACCATGGCTATATCATCGACAAGAGGTGGCGCAAGGTGGAGAAGTGTAGACAACAGATCGCGGGTTCAAATGATTGCGGGGTTTTCGTCATGCTATGGTGTGAAGCCTATTCACGGGATTCTCAGGAGTTTTGGAACGAAGAGCAGGAGATGGATATTAAAGCGTACCGTGCTCATGTGGTGGGTACGATCCTGCAAGATCCACGCAATGAATGCAAAAGAGAGAGTGTGCCATCGGGGGGTCCCTAAGTTCTTTTCATATTTGTCCAAATTTGAACAATGTTGTCCTAAAGTAATTGTATGTGTACTCTAATTTAATTTGCTGGGGTTGCTTAATGGATTGCTAAGTTGCTGGGGTTGCTTAATGGATTGCTAGATTGCTGGATTTTCTAACTTGCCCCGTTGTAATCAGCTCTGGTTAATTTTGGTTAATGTGAATCAGAGCTACTTCACATGATTTAATATGTTTGCACCTGTCCAAGAATGAAACATTTCAAACATGTATTTCTTGATTGGGCCTGTTCACATTTATGCGTATATATTCAGGCCCAAATAAGCGGATGTTGGAAAACTTGCCATACTTACAGGCCCAAATAATTGGATGTTGTAACACATTGCCAATTATTACGTTGTCTACGCTATTGAGGCCCAATTATTTGGATGTTGGAACACATGGCCCGAATAAACACCAAGAGATCAAAAAAGGGGTTTTTGGAGAAATTAAGTTAGTGTTAAGTGGGAAGAATGGGAAAACTGGAGTTTCTTCATTTTGTTTTTGAGATTAGCAATGGTAAAACTTGAACATGCCCGATCCAAAACAAGGTGTTATTTCAAACTGTTGAAGAAAAACATATCAAATATATTTACCAATAGCAAAATTAGAGCATTTTCAAGTCATTCAAAACCAGGGGGTTTGCAACTATACATGGATATAGAAATGATTCCACTAGATACAAAATAACGTTTCAGCAGATAGGCCAGGACAATCTACATTTCTTCGAATACCTTAGAGGAATAATACCCAAGTGTTCATCACAGCATTATGTACATAAGACCAGTCATAGCTTCAACTAAATAGTTCCAAAAACAAGTGTACTTCACATGATTAATTCCATTAAATTAGAGCCACGGTTAGCAAAAGCATATAGCACCATCATCATCAAAATGTTACCCAAAATACCAAAATACCATTACCTGTTTGAGCTACTTCTGCAATTCTCCTCCAATCCACCCGATGAAAGCTTTGACTCCCATCTTCTTAAGGGGAACTCCCGCCGACGAGCGCCCTTTGAAGAACCACACAACGAGTGCTGGGACGATCATCGAGACAACATGTTTGAGCATATTTCCGACTCCATCCCCAACTCCGCCGCGTCTGCCGCCCTTCACCACCGCTTTTATCTCCACCAGCTCCTCGATTACGCGCTCCATCTGCCTCTCCAGCGCTGGCGCCTCAATCTCCGTTATTTCTTGCTCGCCTGACGGATTTGGGTGTTGGTTCCTGGGTGCAGCTGCCATTAAGGGGCTAGAGGATTGGGAAAGTGAGAGGAAGGGTTTGAGTAATGAGGAAGCTTCCCCAAATCGGCGGTTAGGTGGTATATGTATAGTGTGGGAGTATTGGGGTTTTTTTGACAAGATGTGTTGTGGAGTGAGAGGATCTTTTGGGGTAACAGTGCTTTGGGTATTGTGCCAACTGCAGAGGGTACCGGGCGTGCAGGGGATTATAGGAACTCCGGCCATTTGCTCGCTATGATTATGGAGTAGACAAGAATTTTGATTTGGGTATCGGGTTTCCCCTCTTTATTCAGGGGAAATTTGCAGCAAAGCCCCTTGGGGAGGCGGGATCTTTTGATGGTAAAATTTTGGACTTAAGTTTTAACAACAGTAAAACCTGCGAAAAAGCCCACTTGTTCAGTTTTGCAAATGGAAGTAGGGCCAAATTTCATTCAGCCCACGTAAGATCCCGGGCCCACATGCCATTAAAGTGGTAATTTGTGAATGATTGTCTATTTAGGCCCAAAAAACAATCTGATCCAATTATACCACTTTCTTTCCATACAATACCATAATATATATTAATTACACACGAAATAGTAGTTATTACGCAAATTCCTATTGATATTATCCCAGTAAAACTGTATTAGCCGAAATACTTATGATTAAGCAACCATAAGTTGTCCAAATCAGATTAGATTGATAAAGGAGTGCAGGTACACTAATGAAATCATTACAAAGCCAATAATATAAGATACCATGTCAATTTGCTTGACATTAAGTTAATATATGCGGTAATCAAATCATTACATAGCGAATACGTAACACTGTTTCCATCGTAGTTAACTTGTCGGATTAATAAAGATGTCAACCAATACGTAACACTGTTTCTAAGAGATGATGCCATTGTTGTTACACTCCCAATTTGGTATAGATATCCATGTGAACCAATATTAAGTTATTCGGTACCGAATACTTAAGTTAGTCTCAGGATGCAGTTATCCAAATGGAAGTAGCTTGACTAAGTTGTCGAATTGGATCAGATGAACAATATCTATAATGTGTCCGATATCTTAAGATGTCCCAATTTTTAGATACCCATGCCCAATAATGAGCCAGTACTTAAGTTAGCATCAGAAATATGTTGTCTCTGGTAAAGATGTTTGACGACGTGCCTCGAATTAGGCAGTTTGCCAAATTATCTATGATGTTTCCATCGTATTTAAGTCCTATTTATTAGATAGCCATGTGTTATAATATACCAAAATACTTAAGTTATTCAGAAATGGGGAAGATGTATTCGGTTTTTATTTGACTCCCATCTAACTATTTCAGCATAACCAGTTTAAATTCTGGTATAACAATAGAATAATTATGGTATAGGGATTACTTAATTTGGCGCAATGTGCATTGTATTTGGTGGGATGTAACTTGCAGGTTTTCATCTTTCATTCGATGTATGCTTATCTTCTTCATATAGCCCACAAAGTTAAGATGTAATGGGCCCATTACATTAATTAACAAGTGAAGCTAACCAACCAAGAGCAATACTACTTAAGCACTATTAACATTTACTAATTGCCCAATATCTATTGAATTCCGGAATGTGTGGCTCTATTTAATGATCATATCAGGTTCCACAAAAATATTAAACACTTTGAAACATCCAAATTAGGGCATATAGTCCAACATTTCACCGTACACTTACCCAATAAACAACATTTCATATAGCTGTCCAACAAATTATCAAATTCAAAAAAGGACAGCTTAATGTCCATTACATAACACTTTTAACCCAACATTAGCCAAAATGGATAATAAGGAAATCACTTTCGCATCAGGACAGATTGCCCAAAGCGTCAAAGTGTTCTGTTCAAAAGTTAGTCTCCAGTTAAACCAACCCAAATAACCATTAAATTACCATTACTTCAGCTACAAAAGAGGGAACATACTTCTGCCCAATCATCACTATTATGCAATCAATCCACGCTACCCTTTACCTCCTATACACCCGAGCCTGCTTTCAAGTCCTGCGGTTGTGCCCACGCTGACTACATACACCGCAGGTCACCACACTTGACGGCACCTGAGAGGGAATTCTCTTCTTCTTCGGTCGGCCCGGTTGTCTACGAACATTAGGGGCATGCACAAAATCTGGATCATCTTCATTGCCATCTAGGTCCCCAATCTCCCTAGGAATAGGAAACAACAAACCTGAATACGTAACACGGTACGCCTCCAAGCGGTAATATGGATCACAGTACTCATAGACGCTTCGATTCAAACTATCAAGGCAAGCACAAGCATGCTTACACGGCAACCTATACACTTGCCAACAACGACACGAACATGTCATCTCGTCCACATTCACCGACACAGTCTTCTCCATATCCTGCACCTCAAAGACGCTGCCTGATGCGCGAATAACACACACAGTTCGAGCTCCAGCGTAATTGTCTTTAACTAATTTCTCGGCTGTCGGACAAAGCGTACCATCGTATTTAAGTGATTTCTCTCGTTTCTTATTCATCATTTGCATTGTCTGCTTACGGATTGTGTCGCACATTGCGAGTGGCGGCAAGTACCCGGGCGTCCTTCACCCACAAATTCCAACTCTCCGCTAAATTATTACTCACAACTCCCCACCTGCATCCTTCAAAAATAGCATTTGACCACATTTTTTGGTCAGACTGCGCGAGATAATGTCCTGCTTCTGGGATGGCAGTTGCAATGTCATTCATCACATGATCAAACTCCTCATATGTCTCCGCATAAGCGGCCTTCTTCAACATGCTTTCCCACACCCTTGAATTCCTATACTTGTACTTCTTCAGGACCTACAAACAATACACATTAGTGGGGAGAAAAAAGGGGCATGCATAACCATTCTGAAATATACAAATACTACCTCAATCACGTGACATACCTCCTTTTTAAAATTTTCTACCAAATGTCGCAGGCATATTGCATGGTTGCATCCACGGAACACCGTCAGGATGGATTTCATCAGTCCGGAATGCCTATCACTGAAAATAGTATACCTATCCCATGAATCAATTCCCGTTTCGCTCAACAACCTCGCTTTCAACTTGTTACAGAACCAATCCCAATTCTCATCGTTCTCGGAATCCACCACTACAACAAATAAACTCAAACATAACAGATTTCACAACTATACCCTGAAAAAATACTAGCATTAAAATTATTGCTACAAAACCTTACTTACCTGCATAGGCAACCGTCAAGAATCCCCCGTCTGCATCTATTGTTACCGCTGCCAATACGTGCCCCTTCCACTTTGTTTTGATGTGTGTAGCATCCAAAAACAATATAGGCCTACAGCCCTTTACAAAACCCACCACGCAGGCTCCGTAACAAATGAACACTCTATGGAATTGCATTGTTTCCTCATTTATCTCCAAATCCGCAACACTTCCCGGATTCGAACTCTTCACTGCATCACAGAACCATCTCAACTTGTTGAATGCATCACGGTCACCACCATGTATCTCATGTAGCGCAACCTCCCTTCCATTCCATGCTTTATGATAGCTTATTTCTATCCCGAATAAAGCTTTTATGTACGCCTTTGCTTGCTTCGGCTTATAGTTCGGGTCATCCCGTACTTTCTCCCGAATTTGTGTCGCAACCCAACAAGCATCCGCCTGTGGATGATCCCTACTTGTTAAATTATCCAGCCCACACGAGTGCTCCAAGTTGCACCGCCTAATACAAAACGACCTATCAACTTTGTGATAGGAGGCATAAACGCTCCATCCACATCCTTGCATGCAACAAATAGCTTTTACCTTCGTCCCATCATTCCGCTCGTACTTAAATCTCCTTTTATGGGAAATGCAGTAGTTTTTCAGGACACGTCTAAAATGATCGGCATCCTGAAACTCTTGCCCAACCGAATGTATTGCCCGGGACCAAACCAATGTGGCTATTGGTGTATTCTCCATGTTCTGAATCCTTCCCTCCTCTGCTCCTCCAGTTTCGGTTCTGCAATCACTCGTATCCCTGTTTCCAACAAACACACATTACACTGCCAATTAGTTGTCCCTCCATACACTGTTCGATCATGCATATATGCAGATAACACTTGCACAATTCAGGAGTCATTTCGTATAGTTTGTGGTTACTATGGTATAATCAACTTCAGCTGTAGTATCCTATCTTTTCAATCATATGCAAACCCAGTTACATGTTTCCCCTCATTCTTCAAGTTCACATACAGAAAATCACTCTTCACACATTGAATGGACCGACATAATCAAAACTCCATAACTGACTTCTCAATCCAGTAACTACCAGTATGATCGTACTCACCTTGTTCTTTTCTTTCGCTGCTTCTCGATTCTCCTTCCTTCCATTCGACATAGACTCTTCTCCACCAAATCGTGTACAAGAATCATGTGCGTTACATCTTCATCGTTGGTGATGGCTACCGGGTATTTCTCAATCGAGTGTTCGTAGCAGATTTCGTGCCCATTTACATCGCATCCCTTCTCGATTAGCAAAGCCCGTATTTCATCCAACTTTGTCTCCTTCCTCAGCATTATCGAATGCATTTCCTCATCCCATCGGCAGAACCCTAACAGGGTTTTCTCCACCACATTTCGGTTCTCCCCATTCCCGTCCATTACCATATCCCCCAACCCAATATCTCTCACCGTCTGAATCTGTGTGTTCCCCCTAATACTTTGTCCCTTCCCGCGATCCCAAAGCTGTCGAGCTCCTCGAGGGTTTTCTCCAGGGTTCCTTCTTTGGGGGTTTTCTGCAGGACCTTCTTTGCGGTGTGGGATAAAACTTCCCCAACAAGTTTGCCAGTTTCCCACCAAGTTCAAGCCCTTTTTTAGTCATTTCCCAATTAACATTAAATGTTTGACCCTGAGTGTGTGCAGTATAAATGATAATTCCTTCCGTGGGTATAAATGTAAGGATTAAACTTCTAGGTACTGACCTTAGATTTCCTATTGTTTGGAGGTATTTTTCTCCAAAAACCCCTTATTTTTATTTTGGTGATTTATTATTTTTATATTTTAAATTAAAACCAATGAATGCAAAGAAAAAATGAAGTAAATGGGGAATAAGTTGTTTGGTGATTGATGAAGAAAAGGTAAGGCAGACTCATGGCATTATATTGTTCAGATTCTACGAATTAAAGTGTTAAAAATGTATGATGAGCATAAAGCTTATTGGCAAATGGCAATAAGAGTGTTTTTGATGATTAGTTACGAGTCATGTTATATAGGCGACTTTAAATTAAATTTCCATGTAGGGTTATATCAATTTGTCAAATAAAAATACTTATGATTTTGTCGTGTATAGTTTAGACGAATCTAATCATCTTACTTGAATATGTATTTTTTACTCCCTCATTCTTTTTTAAAAAAAATGTTACGTTTTGACTTTTTTATTGTTCATTGTAGCACTTTGACTTCTATTTTTGTTATAGTTATAGAAGACAAAATATAGTCAAGTGAGCTTTTGTTGGATTCGTCTCATCTTGTAGTTTTTAAAAATCTAATTTTTAAAATTTTTACTTGTACCGAATTTAAGTTATTAATCGTTGAAATGTGCATTGACATACGTGCAACTGAGAAGTGTAATCTATAAAAAAAACGGAGGAAGTAGTACTAAAATTATAAAAATTGAGTACAACGTTGCAATCATAAAAAGATGAAAATAGTATTTAGAAGTATGACTAGAGGGCTTGACCCGTTGGGTCAGCCCGTCCCGCCTCCAAAACAGATTGGTTGGACTGAATAAATAGAGTCCGATTTGGAAACGAGCCTAAATGGGCTAGCTCGCCTAAACCCGCCTGTCACTTGGTCTGGCCTGCGGCGGAGGCAGGCCAGCCCGCGGGCCAAGCCAATTTTTTTTATTTTTTTTTAAAAAAATTAAAGCTTGTTATGAAAACTTAAATAACATACTATATTTGTTACAATGTTTGTTAGTGGAATTATTTAAAATGATATAATGCTAAGTTTTTTTTGGGTGAAAGGATGCCAAAGACGTCAGCTAAGGGGAAAATAAAAAAACTACAGCATGGGGGAAGGGAAGGAAAAGAAAAAGAGAAAACAAACTAAAATCTTGGGAACCAAGTTCCAGCCATGTCAGCCGAGCGGAGAGGACACGCTTCATCCGGGGGGTAAGCCCATGTGGTGAAGAACTCAAGCTCTCTAGAACCAAGTTTAGCCATGTGATCCGCCACAGAATTTCCTTCCCTTAAGATGTGATGCCAGACATAACCCAGGTGTAAATCAAGGAGACCAACAATGTTCTCCACCAAAGAATAGAGGTGATGCTCTTCTGGGACCCTGTTGTGGATGAGACGAAAGGCCTCAAGGGAATCGGAATAACAACAAACGAACTCAAGCCCACGGTCATGCGGCCGCTTTAAATCATTCCAAATGCCATGCAGTTCAGCAACGAGATTGGTAGAAACACCCACATAGCCTGAGAAGCCCTCGATCCAACACCCAAAATTATCACGAATAACGCTCCCAAAACCAGCTCTGCCCAGGTTTCCAAGGGCGCTTCCATCAACGTGCATGATCATCCCAGAGTGGTCCTGGGAGTGCCAAGTGACAAGTCTCGTTTCAGCACGATGCGGCAAGCGGTTGCAAGCCCTCTCAAATGCACCACCAAGGAAATGAGCTTGCCTAGCCATCACATCAACTTTAGGAACAATGCCCTGGAAGCAAAAATTATTCCTAGCCAACCAAATACACCAAATAATTGCCCATTGAAGGCCACTCCAATGCCGTCCGAAGCGAGACAGAAGGTGAGCTCCAGTAGGGGAATTATTCATGCCATGGGCAGCCGGGACACCACCAAAACGGCTCCACAAGGACGCAGACCACGGTCAATGAAAGAGGAGATGCATGAGGGATTCATTGGCGGCTCCACAAATCGAACAAGCAGCCGAAGTGGCCAAAACCCGAGCATGGTGAACTTCGTTGGTGAGGATTGAGTTATGAGAAGCAAGCCATCCAAAAACCCTAACCTTCTCGGGAGCACGAATAGACCACACCTAAGCCTTATCACGGTCAGGGCCCTCCCCATGCTGCGAGAGGATCCATTCATAACATGAGCATACGGAGTACCGCCCCGACCCCGCCACGATCCAACACATCCGATCATCGACGTTAACATGGAGGGAGAGAGGACCGAAGTCCCGAGCCTCCTCTTGAATACAACCTGGCACCGTGATCATAATATCAGACCATCTCCACTTCCCTTCACAAAAGATATCTTTGATAGAAATTTCCGTATCCGAAACACTGATGTAGGGAATGCGAGGTGCGATCATTCCTCTCAGCCACTGGCTATACCAAAGGCTGCTATCACCAGCGCCAATACTCAATTGAAAACCCCGAGACAGGAGAGGAGCTACCTTCGCCAAAGCTTTAAATGTAGGGGACGAACCAGGCCTAGGACGTAACGCCTGAATGGTTTTACCATACTTGCAGGAGATGAGCGAAACCCAAGGTTTATGAGATTCAAGAATGAAGTCCGAAAATAACTTCCCTAAGAGGGAAATATTCATGTCCTGACTATTGCGCAAGCCAAGGCCCCCCCACTTACGAGGCTGAGTAATCTTATTCCAACTCACAAGAGGAATCCCGCGACCACTAGCATCCTTCCAAATGAAATTTCTAACAAAGCGATCAATCTTATCGCAAGTAGAGGTAGGGATCCAACAATTTTGCATAAAGTAAGATGGGATAGTTGCAAGCACCGCTCGCGCAAGAGTGATACGACCCGCTTTGTTTAGAAGGGAGTGTTTCCATGATCTCAGCCGAGCATGCATTTTTTCAAGAAGGAAGTCAAAATGAGAGTTCCTCGCAGCCCCATTAAATAGAGGGAACCCCAAGTATCGTCCAATATCCGAAGAAAAATGCACACCCATAATGGAGGATAAGTCTATGAAAGTCTGTACAGGGACAACCAAGGAAGCCATAGCAATGGACTTTCTAGGATTAATCTTAAAGCCAGAGAATCCCGCAAAAGACTCCAAAATCCTATCAATGCAAAGGGCACTCGCAAGGGTAGCTTTGGATAACAACAATAGATCGTCGGTGAACATCAAGTGAGAGAGAGGAGTGGCGTTCCTGGCAAGGGTAATAATTTAATAATTTAATAATTTTATACTTTTTTTTGTAAAATACTAGTAAAATTATAAAATTGACTTAATATTACTTTTTAATCTAATTTGATGTTATTTTTTAAAGAAAATACTTTACAAAATTAAACTAAGTCATTTTAGATTTTTTAAAAATATTTTAAATTTTTAAATTAAGTAATATATTTAAATTTGGATAAATAATAATATTACATAATAAAAAATTAAATTTATTAATTAATTAAAAAAACTACGGGCTAGCCCGCTTGGCCCGCAATATGCAGGTGGATTGGACTGGGTTGAGGTAATTCAAGCCCGCCCCGCCGTGAGTCAGCCTGTCTAAACTAGCCAATTGGTGCGCTAAAGTGGGTTTGGCTTGTATCGCCCGTCAGCCTGTCTTGACACCTCTAAGTATGAGTGTGGGTTAATGTTGAAATTTGAAACCATGTCCCAAAATTTAACAATTATTTTTAAGGATGACAATCTCTTTAAAATATATAGTATATATTATATACTCCCTCTGTTTTTTTTTTCAACATTTGCAGTTTTGCTACTGTTCATACACACACTTTAACTTAAAGTTTTATCATAGTTATACAAGTTGAAATATGGCGAAGTGGGATCTCGTTAGATTTATCTCCTCTTGTAGTTTTGAAATATCAAACTTTAAAATTTTTACTTGTACTGAATTTAAGTTATTAATAGTTTAAAAGGTTAATGTTTCAAAATAGTCATAACAAGGAGACTATCCCGCTTTTCGGCCATAACAAGTTGCAATTATGAAAACATTCCATAACAAACATAGTTTTGTAAAATTTAGGTCATAGGACCTATTTGAAATTAATAAATGACCCCAACAACTTTTCATTTCTTTCATTTAAACTTAGGAAAGTTTGACTTTATTTACTTTAGTTCTTTCTCAATATACTTAATTTTTATTATATAAATGACACCTAACACGCTTGAAAATTGGTATCAGAGCCAATGTTTTATTGAAGAACATATTAATTATTATTATTTATAATATTTTATCTCTTAATGGTGAAGATTTAATTATTTAATGGATTCAATTAGTTTGAAACAAACGAGTTATTTCAACATATTGGAAATAAAAAATTTCCAGAGAAAATTCTTGAACTTGTCCATAAGACAAGATTTTATTAAGAGTAATTTCTTTCATGAAAATGAGAGGAACTGATTGGAAAGAAATTGATCCGGATAGTTCTAAGTTCTCACAAGACTTAAGAGAAATCCAAAGACGATTCAAGATTACGGTAACCGGGTATTAATTTTACCTGGAAAAATAGATAACTTAAATCAATCAACAGAAGAGATCTTGAAATAGTTTCACAAGCTAAAGAAAGAGATTATAAATCTAAAATTTGATATTTCGGATATCAAGAAAAGGCAGAAGGATATTCCTGAATCTTCCAAGAATAACCAAGCCAATATTAGAGATGCATCGGACATGTACAAGCTTTACATCAAAAAAGTAAAGCAACTATGGTTCCAAAGCAGAAATCACAAGAAGAGCTTATGATCGATCCCCTGAAAATCGTCGAATGTCGAATGAATGTTTCCAGGGTAGATCTATCAGATCTACAAGAATTAGCAGAATAGTTTTCCCAACTCGGGATTATGGATCTAGTTAATGTAAAACCCAATGAAGTGCTTCAATTGGGTTATGCAGAAGAATCGGGATCTAACAACCTACGAAAGAACCCCTGATGTTCCAATGTGAGAGAGAGAGAGAGAGAGAGAGTACAGACTTCAACACGAACAGTTATCCGGAGGTGATGATCAATCCCAGACGTAACCTAGTACGGAACCCGAGTAGGGCACCAGATTCCTCGCCCTGGGCCAAGACGGTGCTCCAACCATTAAATCCATATGACATAACATTGAACCTCGACGTTATCGACTTTCGAAACATCGAGGAGCTGATTGACGAATGGGTAGCTTCAATGAAAATTGCAGTAACCACCCTGGACTTCGACAAAGAGAACTTTGTCAGATTGATAGAACAGAGCGTCGAAGGATCTGTAAAGGGCTGGAAAAATTCCACAGCAACGCTGAAGAAACAAATCCTTGAGGGAGAATCCAAAAGCACAATCTGCGATAGATTTGGCATCCTATTCAAAACTCACTTCGTAGGAGGTGGTTATTATGAAGAAAATGATGCCCAAAAGGCCAAGGTCTATACCCAAGCCCTCTTGGGACTGGGTTAAGAAGTATTTGCGCAGTAGATAAATACATCTACTGGTTTCGTAGATATTTCTTTCGGAGTAAGATGACGTCCGAAGTAGCATGCCCTTGTTCTTTGCAAAGATTTGCAGCCCAAGGAGAGAGATGTTGATCCAATCATACTCAGTACCCCTGGTACGGTGGATTCAATAGCTCGAAGAATATCCTTCCTAAAGGATAAGCTCAGAGAATGGTTTCAACAGGCAGCAGCCCTAAAGAACATCAAAAGACTAAGAGGCAAAATAAAAAGAACCCCTCTTTGTTGTGAGAATAATGATTTTCCTACAATTATAGGAGAATCGGAAGAAAAGAGAAGAAAAAAGAAGAGCCGGGGCTCATACAGAAGGAGTTTCAGAAGACCCCCATTCCGAAGAAGGAGAGCATGGTGATCCAAGAGCAAGGCCAGAACATACAAAACTGGACAAAGAACGGGGACGACGAAGAGTTCATCCCAAAGCTCAACTAGCTCAGCAACAAGGAGCACGGGGAGAACAACATCAAAAAGAACGTTCAGACGAGCCCATACCCGAGCCAATGAAAGTTTCAAAGACTGCAACTGTTGGAAGTGTGGAGCCAGAGGTCATATCTCACCCGATTGCCCTCAGAATCGTGAGATACGAATGTACGAAGCCACGGAGGATATCGTGGAAGCGGTCTACCATGGAAAGCTGGTACCAGTCTATCAGTTTGAAGACATCCCCGCGGATGAAAGCATCTACGAGAAAGAATTAAGAAGTGACTCAAACTCATATTCAGATGGATCTTCAACCAAGTCTGACTGAAGAGGACAGGATTCAGACCACTGAAAACCTGTCTGGATTCTTTTCAAGAATGACGATCTCGAATCGAACCATGTAAAGTATAATGCGACAAGATTCCAAGCTCAGCCCATATGACGGATTCAGAATTGGCGGGATTGGATGAGTTCTCAATCAAATGGGACTCAATCAGAGAAGACATAACATCATCTACATGGTAACTGCTAGTGAGTTTGCAATTCCTATGGAACTTACTTATAATGTTATGAATATGCAATTAATTCATAAAGAAGAAATTCTTGAGGAATTGAGTAGGGTGAAAGAGGATATTGCCATTATTATGAAATAGATCCACATAGGAGCCATCGAAGTAGTTATTAAGGCAACCTTCAAAGAAGGTATTGATTCTGAATTACATCTATCAATTACTGATAGGAGAATCAATAACCTTAGAGATGGTCTTCTTGGAACTATGGTAGGAAATTTATATGCAGGAAAGCTAATGCTTGAAATTCATCCTAGAATTTCCTATTAGCTGACCAAGATTTTTGTAGAGTCCTAACCCTTCATCAAGATTTCAAAAGAAAAGATCTGATGAAAGAAGGGGACTGACCATATTCTATAACTTATAGAGTATCATATGCACTTTCTAATAGTCATCATCCTGACTTATTTCTCAGGAAAGAGTATATAGAAATTTCTTGAATTTTCAAGGAATTTGCTAAAGTCATGACTCCAAATCCTACCCAGATTCCAAGGTTAGGAGGAGTAGACATACAAATAAGAGATCACCCAATTCTAGACAGATCAACGAGTGCTAGAATTGAGTATGCAAGCCGTATGTCTTTCTCGGAAGACAGAATAACGGCATATAAAGGAAAGGAGTTCATCAAAGATCTAACTCCTCAGTCCATTAGGGTGGATAATATAAAAATTAAATCCCCTGAATGATGGAAAGAGATACGAGTTATATTTGACATCTCTGAAAAGATTAATCGCTTTCCATGTTATGACTTATACTACTTACAACCGCCATCAATTGGAACCTATGAAGGAACACTTGAAATTGCAGGACACGAAATCAGAGTCTTAGGCACGGCCGGAAAAGACAATCGAGTTATGATTTTGGGATTAAGTTTCTCGAAAGTCTTAAACCATGGGTAAGGAAGGATAATGGAATAGAATTTAATCTGAAGGGTCATACCATCAGAATTAAATGACAAGTCCATTTTCCATTTATATCTCAGTAGGGATAATATATGAACAATATAAGGAATATTTTGCAGCTTATATTGATTTAGGTTCAGGTATTTATACGGCAAAACCAGGAGTTTTCCCTAGCAAAGCTATGGAAACATTACCTATTATTGCAGGAAGAGATTTTTCCCTGAAAATCTTAGTACTAAATAAGAGTATTCGACAGACCAACATCATGATAGGAGGAGCATTTGGTATGCCTTGGTAAAAGGTAAAAACACCTCCTATTTATTTTCATGATACATGAGTAGATATTTTGTTAGGTAATAATTTCATACAATCCTTTACAAAATATGTTCAAGATAATAAAAGAAATTTGTTAATATTTACCACAAGTTGTGAAAATGAGATACATGTGTTTCGCAGAGAAAAGACATTCAACAGATTGATATCAATAATATTTCGCAGCAAACGTGGTGATAATGATGCCAAACTAACCCATCCAAAAATGCAGGATAAAAGAAAGTTTGGTAAGGCTTTGTTATCATTTAGACAACAAGGATTCGATGAAGCGTCTATTGAGAAAATTATAAACCTCAAAGAAGCAATGCAGAAAATGAAGTCACTAAAAATAACTTCATTAGACATTGATAGGGAAACTAAATTGTCCCTCGAAAATGTCAAAAGGCTCATCTAGAGAAACTTTAACGAAGATCCTCTGGCATGGTGGGATAAAAACAAGATCGAAGCTACTCTACAGGTAAAAGAACAATATAAATATGAGTATGTTCGATACAAACCCATCTTAATGAATATACAGGATAAGAAAGATATACAACAAATTATCAATGAGCATATCGATCTTAAACTCATCGAGCCTGGAGTCTCAGCTTATAGTAGCCCTGGATTCTTGGTAAGAAATCATGGTGAAATAAGAAGAGGTAAACCCAGGTTGGTAATAAATTATCAAGGTATTAATAAAATAATATAATTTGATGGTTATTACATTGCGAGTAGAGAATATTTAATTGATTGCAACAAAGGTGCTAAAGTGTTTTCTAAATTTGATTGCAAATCTGGTTTCTATCAGATTAAGATGGAGAGTGAGTCGAAGAAATTCATAGCATTCTCCACCCATCAGGAGCAATATATTTGGAATGTTATGCCAATGGGGCTTTCTAATGCCCCTCAGATATTCCAAACAAAGATGGATAATCTATTTAAGGATTATCTAGAGTTTATGTTCGTCTACATAGATGACATTCTAATTGCATCTCGAAATATTAAAGAACATATTAAACATCTTGAAATATTTTCAGATGCATGTCACAGGGAAGGTCTTGTTCTCTCTGAGAAAAATGCTACCATTGCTGCTAACATATTAAACTTCAGAGTTTCTTGGGAGTTGTAAATTTTGCAGGTATGTTTATAAAAGACCTTGCAAAATATAGAAAGGATTTAGACCACTCCTGAAAGAGACTGAAAACTCTAGATGGAAATGGGAAGAAATCCATACAAAAATAATTCGCGAACTAAAGCAAGTCTGTAATAGCTTGCCAAAACTCGCGATACCTCAAGATGAGGATGAGCCGATAGTCTATACAGACGCCAATGATTTTCGATAGGCAGGAGTGCTCATGAGATAAACAACTACGGGTTAAGAACCCTATAGATACACAGGAGGGTTGTTCACTGAACAACAAGCCAAACCTTGGCACATTAACGAAAAGGAATTTTTTGCAGTATGGAAAACATTTAAAAATCGTCTTTATTCTTACTTGCAAAGAAATTTATTTTAAAGGTTGATAATACTAATGTTAGAGCTTTTTTAAAAAATAAACTTGAATCAAAAATTAAAAAAGCTCGTATTATCAGATGGCAAGCTGATTGTCAGTATTATACTTACGATATTGATGTTATAAAATCTCATAAAAATGTTCTTGCAGATTTCTTGACGAGAAATGGAAGCATTTGAAGCAGATTCCATCATTACGAGATTTAGGCACCTCAGAGAAAATCTTGAGGAGCTACCAAAGCATTTTGGACAGCTGGATATCAATGCAAAGATAGCTGGCCAAATACAGCAGAGCAACGTCGAACCTTCCATATTGTAATGACAATGCTATGGGAATCGGTACTAGAGCCAATCAGGAAAGCGTCAGCTTCCCTGGTAAACAAAGAGAAATATGCCCAAAAAGCTAAGGTGGTCACATATGAAGAAGCAGATTTAAGCAATGCTTCAAAGGAACCATTGTCGGATACCGACAAAAATGTTGAGCAAGAGGAAAGTCACATTTCCGAAAGTTCAAGTCAACCCACTGCCTCTGGGGTAAAAGAGGAAGACATTAACCTTAGGCAAATGACAAGCACATCTAAGGTTAATTCAGAGAAGAAAGTCCTTTCTACCGCCTGGCTGGACTACCAAGGAAAATGGGAACAACTGGTTTCAAAAAGGGGAATTAACCCCAGCAAGACAGTGATTGAAATATCCGGAAGATACAACAGGGTCTGGATGCACGAAGAGTCGAAGCCAGAAGAGGTTCGAAAGTGGTATGATTTTGGAGCATTAGCATCGGTTCATACAACATCACCAGGGTTTCCGAAAATAGAAAAACTTCCAGGTTGAATAAGTAGCGCGGTGCATAAATCATAGCAGAACAACCCGCACCTGCAAAGAGGAGATATTCTGGAACTTAAATTTATTTCAGCGGCCCTAGAAATCATTGGGAAAGATTCCTATGCGGTCTTTCATTTTATAAAATTACAAAGACCTGATATGATAACTTTCAACAGAGTAAAGCCCACTGATGAGAAGACACCGTTAGTATCTTCCATTAGTGAAGATGAGATCTGCACCAGACGAACATGGAGATTTTGGGTTTGTCTCATCGAGATGGAAAATGTCAAATATCCATTTAAAATATTTTCAAACAATTTAAATGGATCATTCCTGGTTAATTCCTTAACAGGGAAAAGTACTGAGTTTGCGGAAGCCTCGTTCGAAAAAAAGAGGTTACTCATCTGGGAAAATAAGTTGTCAACAACCGAGTCTACCAGAAAGAAGGCATGCAATATGATGCATGCTGGCTAATGGGACAACCATATATACCCATATTGCGCAGAACAGGAAAAACCCTTATTCAGCACGATAATCCGGGTAACCCAAAAGAAATTCGAATTCAAACAAGACAAATGGAAGAAATGTCCAAAAAATTTTCACAAGCCAAAGTGAGAACAGCCGGATGTAAGAGAAAAAGAGGCGTCGGCAATACCCAACAATGAATGGCCGACAAAGTAAAGAGATGTAGCTAGCAAAGAATGACTGACAAAGGAAGGTGGAGAGTTGACAAAGTAGCCACCTAAATATAATTATTTCTGAAGGACAATAATGTAGCCGGTGGAAATTAATGCTATGTGACGAACGCAGTGCCGTCACACGGAATTAGAGGAAGATTAGAATCCGAAATTCAAGTCCGCGGACGCCTATAAATAGAGAAGTTTGAAGCAGATAGAAGGCATCGAAAAATCCTCCCAACTCTTCAAAACATTTATAATATTTCTTTTCTGCAAATTTTCCTTTTTGTATTTGTAATAGTAAAGGGAGCATCCCTAAGAGTCTTGCTTCCTCCATGAGGAGCTAAGTGTCTGTCTTCTCCATTAGGGGAAATTATGTTTGAAATAATATTTTTAATATTTCTTCAATAAAATCCAGGCTTCCAGTATTCCAAATGTTCCGATAATTTAGTTAAAACCCTTATCCATATCTTGTTATGTCCTAAGGTAGGAAACGAAATAGGACTGTGCTGTTTGTTGCTGAAGGAGCCAAGAATCGGTGAACCATCGGTCGCGGCTGCGTGGTTGGAGGAAGTCCGTAAAATCTCGGAGCTTAGGAAACCCGTCAGCAAGGCAGTCAAACCCAAGGTATGAAGTTTAGTGCTTAATTTAATTATCGGAAGCATGTTGGGCTGTTATTGGACTAAATTTAATGAAAAATCTAAAGTTGGGGTCAAAGTGTAATAGGGCAAAAAGTGGCAAGTCAACTGATGGGGTCTAAGTGTAATAAAACAAAAGTTGGTGGGTCAATTATTATTTTAAAAAGACTGGATGACCTAAAATTGAACAAAGATGGTTTGTTATGGCCTAAAATCATAATTCAAACTTGTTGTGGCCAAAAAGTAGAAATAACTCCTTTTTATGGCCTAAAATGATTATCAACTCTAGTTTAAGATGTGCATTGGACTACATGCACTGTGGATCCATAGAAAATTTAAAAAAAGGAAAGGAGTACTAAACTCCGTAGAAAATTTTAAAAAAATGGAAGGGAGTACTAAACTCCTACAAATTACTCAGATCTAGAATTATGTACTCCAAACATTTTTGTTTGAAGCATATTTCTCTCTAAGGCTAAAGTTTTTACTTAGTGAATATAATATGCTATTGCCCGACATGTTAAGATATAAGCTTCTGAAAAAGGTCAAATATTGACAATGTGATTGAATGACAATCAAGGTTATTATAAGGACTTAAAAATAAATAATATGTGAATTTACAATAAAAAGAATTTAATATACTAGATTACTGGTGTCAACTGTTTAACTTGAAAATATCGTGTGTACAATAGAGACTTAGCAAGGGTCACCAAAACATTTACCAAAAATTGTTCGAGTGGGTATATTATTTATTTATGTTATTGGGGGGAAAGTCGTGACATAGTGTGCCATTTACTAGTAGTACTATTATACTATGTGCAAAATAATAATGGGTAAAAAGAAGCGACGATTTGTTGGGGGGAAATATAGGCCTCAATAAGTGCTTCAGTTCTTTAATTTTAAACCCCCAATTTGGCATTTGGTGTTATTGTCCGCACACCGCACTCTGCACCATTACAATTCTGCAATTTTGGTGCCACTCAACTTTTACCTTTATCATATGGACAATTTCTCTTTTCATTTCCTTTTTCAAATGTGGAATGTGTCGAAAAAATTGTTGGTTCAATGGCTGAAACACTTGAGAATATCCAGATTATTTTGATGATATTAAATTGTTGGCCATTCGTAAGTGTTGACCAGAAAAAAAAAAAGTTGAAATGGGGATTGATCTATTCGGAGAGTTGTTGTGTTATTTAATAATTGTTTCTTTGGTTTTGTGATTTGATTGTTATAGAGGAGGGGATTTAGACAAGCAATCTTAGCTTGTAATGGATATTACAGGATATATGATGGAGATGAGGAGAAGCTAAGGCAGGTGTGACTGTTACGGATAATTAGATCGGTGAAGATCATATTAAGGATTTATTAGCGATAAATATATGGAATTAAGTGCATGGTTGAGAAATGAATTGTCCATGCAGACCATCAAATTAAAGTCGAATCTAGTAGGGCAACTACTACAATTGATCCTTGTTGAAAACGAGTGATCAGTTGCACGAGAATTGTTCTCAAATCCGAATCTTGATTTTGTCTTTGTGATTATGCAACAAGAAGGATTTGAAAAGAGGATTCACAAACTTTTAGGAATAAATGATCCAATCTTTTGATGTAATCGTTTTAAATTTTTTTATGATGGTTCAAAGAATTATAATGATAACAAAATGACTAATTCATTACATTTTGTATATATAAACTGTACCCCATACATTACATACATTACTTTAATTTTATTTGTTAAGAAATCCGCTATTCACTAAAAACTTAAATAGTTATGGTTAATTTATATGGCTATCATGATCACTAGATTGAATATTAACTAGGATTTTTTGCCCGCTACGCACGGGCGGTTTGTTCATAACCTTTTAGGTAAACAAAATCAAGAATTTTTGTGGCATTTTTATAATTAAAAGTGTCTAGATGCACCCGTTTATAACATACCAGAGTTCAAACATCTTAACTTATTTATTATATCTATTAAAAAAACATATACTCCCTCTGTTTCTTTTTAAATGTTACGTGTTGATTTTCTTTTACTGTTCATTGTAGTACTTTGACTTCTATTTTTGTTACAGTTATAGAAGACAAAATATAGCCAAGCGAGATCTTGTTGGATTAGTCTCATCTTCTAGTTTTTAAATATCAAATTTTAAGAATTTTTATTTGTACCGAATTTGAGTTATTAAAACTTTGAAAATGTGCATTGACATACGTGCAAATGAGAAGTGTAACCTTTAAAAAGAAACGGAGGAAGTATAAGTTAAGGCCGCTAGAGGAACACTGGTGGATATAGTTCTATAGGTTCAAGTAACATATATAAAAATGAGAAGGATGATATCTAAATAAACATGTATGGATGGAAGCTTTTTTCAAATACCAAGATATAATTATATATTTCATCACAATTCAACATAGCTCCAAGATAAAAAGCCACGGAGGGAAATCAATAATCATTGCACATCAAATAATGAAAGCGATTCCCATTGAAGTTAAAAATATGTATTCCTATTAATTTCATTTTCTCGTGGTCAATAAAATTATGAATGGAACAACTATAGAGCTCTGAACGATCTCTTCAATATCTCAAATCAAATATGCAATGACATTACATATGAAATTGCAGTTCAGATGGTTGAAATATATAAGAATAAGTATATGATGTATTGTGCAATCAGAGTGTTCACAAAAGATATCATTTTATCTTTTATTAAGATTGAAAACTCTTAGGCATGTTGCTGCTTCTCGGGGAGACATTCTATCTTTTATTAAGATCGAAAACATTTAGGCATGTTGTTGTTTGTTGTGGAGACATTCTATCGTTTATTAAGATTGAAAACATTTAAACATGTTGTTTCTTGTTGTGGATGTATTTGCTCATCCCTCCCTAGTGCATAATGTGCAGTCCTTAGTTTTTAAGTGAGATCTTTTCTCTATAGGTACAATTTGTGAGTAAAAATATAATTAGGTTAAAGTGAACATTATAGATATATTGCACATATTGTCTGCTACCAACATTGATTTCCATAAAACAGTATCTATAATTTATAGTTCAACTATTAATTATTTATTTTACAGTGTGAAATCTAAATGGTCCGGTAGGATCCTCATTTGTCTACTTTTAATTGCGTTTCTTGGGTGACATTAAGATTGGAACATGATATATTCCATAACGAGCGAACAATGGATTTTCTTCGATATAAGATATGTATAAGAGAGAACATATATACACAAACACTTATAGTGGGTGGGGTTCACCGAACAATGGGGAAGAATGGTAGGTATATTAAAACGTGGACTATAATTCACAATACCGTCTTGTAAATTATTTCCTTCGTTCTCTTTTAAGTGATCCATTTGCATAATATCAATTATTCATTAAGTCATTTTAATCAAAAGTTTAACAGTTATATAAGAGAAAATATAGTCAAATGAGATGTTAGATTTGTCTAATCACGTAGTTTTATAATATTATTTTTTTATAATTTTTTACTTATATACAATTTCAGTTATTAATATTTAAAAATATACCTTGAATTGCGTGAAACGCGGAAGGAGTGCATTTAAAAAAGAACAGATGAAGTATAAGCTAATCAACATGGGAAGAAGGTCAAAATTGAGATATTGAAATAAAATTTTGTTTTTTTTTTTTGGAGAAGCTGAAACAAAATTTAGTTGATTTCTCAAAAGGATCGAGATAAAAATTGAAAAAGAAAGAACGAAACTTAAAAAAAAAACAACTGAAATGGAGGCATTTTTTCGAACACATTGAATACTGCCTAATTTCTTATATATAATCCACACATTAAGAAACCTAAATGTAGAAAGATATCAAATTCATTGCCATTGGCATGGGGAATTCCAGAATCTAACAAATCAAAACAAAATTGGAACGAAAACCAAATTGCTTAAGGCTCATTCAAGAATCCTTGAATCTTATGAAGACTATCTTATCAAGAGAAACAATGGCAACATAAATTCATTGTGGTTTTTCTGAAGTGAAGAAAAAAATCCATAAACTTAAAATTCAAGGTTATGAAGACTATTAAGTATTTAACAATTTAGTGACAAAATTGACTATCTAAACCCAATATTTTAAATTTGAGAAAACATGTTTAGTACTACTATTCAAATTAAAATCAGGGGAGAGCGGGTTATCATTCATCATTGATGGAATAATTAATAGAATAATAACTGAAAAATAATAAAGATTCATTCTTATTTAACTGATCAATTGAACACTGTAAAAATAATTTGGTGAAACTGATGTAGATAATGTAAAATTACACTAACATTATGCAACTTAAAGAATACAAAATCACTACTCTCTCCGTCCCGATAGAAACGTCTTGTTTGATTTTTTAACACTGTTCATTGTTCAATTTGACTCAATATTATTATAAGAATAGATTTGGAAAAAATAGTCGAGTTTGGTCTTATTAGATTCGTCTAATCGTATAGTTTTAGAATATATATTTTATATAATTTCTACTTATATATATTTTGAGATATGAACGATTAAAAAAATGCATTGTATTGTGTGCAAAAGTGAAAGAAGACATTTTAAGTGGGACGGAGGGAGTGTTCATAAGTATTTGTATTTAAGACATAAGAGAAATGAAGACAATATATATACATATATGTTCATAATAGTACTATTATTATGTTCATATGAAAGATGAAAGAAATTATCTAGAACAATTGTTACCAAAATTTTAAAAGCCAAATTAAATTAAAAATTACCATATGTAAATGCAATTCACCCAATTTAACTGTCAACCCTTGAGCATGGGGAATATGTTAATTGTTAATATCAAAATTCTAATTATATTTATACCTATAATTTTAAAAAAAATCAATAATTATTTTTATTTATATTATGTAGTTTATTAAAACTATTTTTATGTTAAAAATTATATTTAAAAATTAAAATATGATTATATTTTTATAACGGATTTTAATTTCTTATTAACTATATATAGTTTCATAAATTAACTGAATTATGGTTATTATTAATTAATTTTTCAATTTATTATATTGATGGAGGTTAATATTTCAGGCTCAAATTTTTATATAATTAATATAATATATTTGAAAATATAACATATTCAATTAAATAATATATGTCGAGCAAAAATTAAAGAATATATATTGGTTTAACTAAATCTATCATAATATCAAATATGTTATAATTTATTTCCAATTTATATCCTTCTCAAATATATGAAAAGATTTTTTTAAGATTTTCTTATACTACTAAATAGATTTATTACCTAAATATAAGATTTAAAAGATTGATTGACTTGACAAGTAGGATGATTCAGTGCTGACGTGTAATTAATTTGGATGACTGTACATTTCTGGATGATTAATCAGCGTTTACGTGGAAACCCAAGGCAATAATTACAATATAACCCTTAAAATTAAAAAAAAGGATGGAATATATTTAGTAAGGGCAATACAGTCTGCACATGCCAAAAGGTATTCAGGATTTATTTTATAGATATTGAATTTAGAAAGTAGCAATGAAATGAAGGCCAAAAAATGTGGAAAACACTCTATAAGTTTTTTTTTTTGGATGAACCATTAAAGGCCTGGAAATGAATGATGGGAACTCATGCCACATAAATTACAAAGGAAACAAATGTGAAGGATAGAGGACTGGATGGGGATTCAAACCCCCAACCTATAAGTTGGGGGAGGTTGGGGACTTACCACTAAAGTAAATCACCAACCCTCAATAAGTTAATTGGGGATAGTGTGTCGGAAAGGGAAACCCACTAATCACTCTATCTCCATTGGTGGGCTTTGCAAATGTGTTCCTTTTATATAAAACGTTGAAATTTAACATGCCTATTTGTTAGGGGTGAAAGCGGTACGGTAAATATCCGACCGATCCGATGCCGTATCCGATTATATTCGAATCCGAATCCGTTTTCGACTATCCGGCCGGATATTTCAATATTCGTATCCGAATCCGAATCCGTATTTTAATATCCGCATTCGTATTCGTATCCGAAAATACTTAACCGTATCCGAGAATATCCGACCGTATCCGAAAATTGATAGGATATTATCCGGATTTTAAATATGGATATCCGAATATATTAATATATTATTATTTAATAATTAAAAAATATTAATAATTATAAAAAATATCAAATTTTCAAAAAAGATTATAAAAAATTATCCGATAATCTGTATCCGATTGAATCCGTATCCGTCATATATCCGTCCTGTATCCGTAATCCGAAATATCCGAAACCGTATTCGTATCCGGCCCATCCGTATTCGATACCGAATTCGACAAAAAAAATATGGATAATATCCGTATCCGACACTATCCGACCATATCCGTACCGTTTTCATCCCTACTATTTGTATTCTAATTTCTAAACCCCTCTTAAATTTTTTCCATAAGTCGCAATATTGATGCATTCAATAACTTATTGTAACATGGGAAACAGGAAATATATAAACATGATGGCAATTAAGGACATCCCATTATAGGTATGCACAGCACAACAAGGCTACCAAGGATTTTCTTTTCTTTTTTCCTTTTTCTTTTTTTTTTTTTTTTTGAGAAAGATGTAACAACTAAGAGTGTGTTTCGGGTCAGAGACTTATCCTAGTGGTTAAGTCCCCCGATTCCCAACCTATAGGTTGGGGTTCGAATCCCCACCCGCCCCCCTATCCCTCTCATTTATTCCATTTGTAATTTGTATGGCATGGACTCCCACCATCACCTTCTCAGGCCTTTAATGACTTCTCAAAAAAAAAAAAAACTTTAGGGTGTGTTTGGATTTGAGCATATTGAGTAGCATATAGAGTTTTAGCATGTTTGACCAATATGTTGTTTCATATTGTTTGCTAAGAAGCATATTCTAAGAGAAATAGGAGGGTCTGTTCTGCACGCAGCTTTTGAAAGCTTTTAGGAGCTTTTGCTAGCTTTTGATTTTATATTAAAATTGTAGCCCTGTACACTAGCTTTAGGAGCTTTAGGTTTAGAAGCTACATCTTGTAGCATTCAAAATAAGCTTGCTAGCTTAGGGGCTGTTTTGCATGCAGAGCTGTAGCTGTTGGGAGCTGTAGTAGGTGTAGCTATTAGTTTTTGCATAAGTGTTTGGTACAAGCAGCTGTAGCTATCAAAAATTATAATATGAAGAGAAAAATTAATTAAATGCTTCCGAAAACTCCCAAAAGCTACCGAGTGTAGGCTTTGATTGTAGAGCTTTTGGGAGCTGCAATTCGCAGCTAAAGCCTTCAAAAGCTCTTGTACATAATAGGGCTATTGTTTTGAAATAAAAACTAAAGCTCCTCAAAGCTCCCAAAAGCTGCATGCAGAACAGACCCTTATTTATGTCCAATTACAATTTTAACCGAATAACCAACCCACTACCCATAACCCAATAGTCTAAAATCTGAATAAATATTTGTCCATTTCTGTCATTTTATAAATTTTATGATAGCTGCAGCTAGTTGTACCAACAACTTAAATAAAACTAACAGCTACATCTCCCGCAGCTCCTTACAGCTCCAGCCCGTAGCTACAGCTCCGTGTGCATAACAGACCCTCAATCTACTCAAATCTAATCTGTTATATTTTGAAGCAGGTTGCCTGGCAGATTCCATTTCACTTATAGACATCATATCTACTAAAAATTACATGCTATTATGCCAAATACCTTTAATCAAATCTCTTATTATTATCTGGTCAAATATACTATTTATATCAAAGCAGCTGTTAACCAAGAAATTTATTGATTGATAATGATGAAGATGATTACAAGGATTTTGAAAGGAATACAGCAAACTTAATAAAACTGTAAAAGAAATTAAAATTTGCAGAATTGAACAACGGTAAAGAAATTATGCAGAAAGGAAAATGATACAGAAAATAAAAATAGTAATGCGATTCCTCTGGGGGGTTTGTGACGCCCTTTGGAGTGTATCTCTTCATCCTTTTATAGAGGGTGGAAGGACACCCTCCGTTGTAGTGATCCCTTTGATTGCGGGATTCATTGATTAGGTGACGGCGCTGTCCTTCATTAATGTGGCCGCCGAGACGCAATTTTCTTTGACTTCTGATGACACCTACGGTGCTCGTGCAGGAGGATGGCGGCTTGAGGATTGACAGCTTGGGAGAGGGTTGATGGTTCTCATCACTTCCCTGTCGCCTAGCTTCTCTTTGGTCATTATCCGGATAAATCTTGAATTGGACCGAGCCTTGAAAAATAGATAGGGCCTTTTTGAAAGTGCGTCCTCTTTTCCAGATATATTTTCATCGACTGAGACTTTGAAGATGTGTCCCCCCTTCCGGATATATCTTTACTGACCTGAAGACGCGTCCTCTCTTCCGGATATATTTTCACGGACTGGGCCAGGTAATCTTGGATGGGCTTTAATATATATTTTGTTGGGTTAACAGATGCCCCCCTCGCGCATTTTGTTTGATTAGCATTTTAAGACAAATTTGCGCGCTTAATTTTAGGGTTTGGAATTTTCGGCCCATTAGGGCCCATTAGGGATAAAAACCCTAGCCATATAAAAACCCTTCAAAAAGCTTCCAACATCATTCTCTTTCAAAAAAAATTTTCTCTCTTCCTTCTCTTCTTCTCTTACTCCTCTGCCGGCCGCCGGAAACCGCCGGGAAGCTGTCGCCGCCGTCCAGATTCCAACCGTCGAGATCGTCGCCGGACACCGCTGCTCCCGGAGGCCGCCGCCGCCGCTGCTCCAGGAGGCTGCCACCTCTCGCCTTAGGAGGCCGCCACCTTGGAAGAGGCCGCCATCGTCGCCAGGGACCGCCGCCATCCAGCTCGTCGTGGCCGCCATTGCTCGGAGGAGGCCGCCATAGTTGGAGGCCGCCGCCCTGATCATCCTTGGCCGCCGCCCTGCTCATCCTTGGCCACCGTCACCCTTGGAGCACGAGGTCGCATCCGCGTTGAAGCCGCCACCCGAAGGAAGGCCGCCATCCTGCCTTGAAACTGCCACCCGAAGCCGCCACCAAGATCCGGAGGCCGCCACCACCGAGAGGCCGCCGTCCATCCGAAGGCCGCCACTTCACCCGGGGACCGCCACTTACCCCGGAGGCCGCCACCTTGCGTGCGCTGCTTGGCCGCCACTGCCATCGCCCTTGGCCGCCACCTGCTCCGAGGCGCTGCTTGGCCGCCACTGCCATCGCCCTTGGCCGCCACCTCTACACAAAAGGCCGCCACCCCTCTTGCGCAAGGAGGCCACCACCTGCTTCGAGAGGCCGTCACCCCTTTGAAGGCCGCCAACCATCCGAGGACGCCACTGCCTTGTCGGAGACCGCCACCCTCGCACGAGAGACCGCCACACTATCTTGGCCGGAGGCCGCCAGGCTCGCACGAGAGACCGCCACCATCTTGGCCAGAGGCCGCCACCTCGCACGAGAGGCCGCCATCCATTTGCAGGCCGCTACCCTCGACCGGAAGACCGCCATCCTGTTCTGCTTGGGGCGCCACTTGCTTCATGGACCAGGTGAGTCAGCTATCCTCTATCTTTGTTTTGTATGCAAATTTTTTGGTGTGGAGGTCTATCACATGTGTTATGTGTTGAGAGAGAGGATCATGGATGGATGACTTAGGATCTTGGCGTTTTTAGATACTAGCATGGATGTTGGACTGAATTTTTGTGCTGGACTTGCTTCTCTTGATTTTGCTGAATTTATGCATGTATATTAATTTCGATGTTTCCTATGTATGTTTGATAACATAGAATCTAGCGAGATCACTATCTTCACTTTGCTTGTTATTGCTATCATATCCTCTGACATAGGACTTAGAGAACATAGAAGATCATGCTTAGGTGTTAGGCTGACTTAGAGTTGCTTCTTTAGTCATCCAACATTTTACTCATGACATAGGATTTAGTAGACGACTCCACACCGGCCGCCACTCCTTTGGCTCAGGCCACCACTCATGGTCACCCCGGGTCATCATCGGCCGCCACTCAGGGTACACCAGCCACCACTGTTCAGGCCATCACCCGTAGCCACGAGCCGCCATCCTCTTCCGGGCAGGGCGCCACTGACTCGGCCCGGACCCGGTTCATCCCTTTGACAGGATTTGCTGCTTCGTCGTCCCTCGGCATGGCTTTTCAGGTTTGAACGTTTCATTAGGTTCACCCAGTTTACTTCACCCGACATTAGTAGCTCATTCTTGTAGCTTCGCGATACAGGACGTTGCCAGATCAGTTCCTCCTTCATTCAGTCAGGCTGCCACTGTTGGCGTCCAGAACACCTTTCAGGCATCCACTCCAGCATCTCTCATGATTCGGGTCTATCTTGCTTCATATTCTTACTTAGTGAGGCCTTCGTTTGTGTCCGTTAACCTTATGTTGTTTGCTCCGTGCAGCGTCCGCTTATTCCGGACTCTGACGACGAGACCATCACTTTCGACCGCCGCCGGGAGTCGGAAGAACTTTTTCTACGGCCGTTTCATAGTACGACTGCGCACGCAGATGCGGCGAAAGGATTTTTGTCATGCCAGTGCCCGATTACTAAGGCTGCATTCACGAGTGCCTTTGTATCCCAGACTAAGGCTATTAGGTCTCACCAGTGTGGTATTTCTACTTCCAGATCAAAGGCCGAAGCTCCTAGGACCGAGGTTGATGATGATAGCAATTTAGGCAAGTATATTTCCTGGGTGAATAGGATGAGTAGACGCGCCTCCCAGTGGGAGCAATGGTGGATTGGTGAGGCTATCACACTATCCACCAAACCGGTGGCGTTAGATCATCGCCTGATATACTATCTCATGGGGTTTTGGAACTCCACAGTTAATGCCTTTCAGCTCCCTTGTGGCTTCATTGGTCCTACTCTCCTTGACGTCGTGATGATCACGGGACTTCGCGTGGACGGAGCTGAGCTGACACATTCGGGCATTGATGATCTTGTACTTGGTGCGGCCATTTGTCCTCCGGGCAAGGTGGCTAGACAATATACGACCTATATTGAGCACAACATGACGACCGGGGCTTCTCCATCCACGCTGGATGAGCATGTTGCATTTCTTTTACTGTGGTTCAGTCGATTCATCGTTTGTACTGGTGCTCGCACTGTCTTACGCACTGCCCTGCCCTTCGTCCTAGCTATCATGAGTCCTTATTCCCGGGCTACATGTTCTTATCTCCTTGGTTCCCTATTTAGTGGTATGGCCAAGGTCTCTGACATGTTGGCTGAGGGGCGAGATCCTACTACTAAGGCTTCTGGACCGTTCTGGTTTCTACAGCTATGGATTCAGTTGTATTTTCCTCAGCTGTTTTCCGGTGTCTTCCGTCCCGGTCCGAAGGATGTTTCGGAGGGTTTTCCGTTAGGCGGGTGGTTGGCCGCTGAGTCTGTGAGGATTAGTCAGAGGGGTCTTTTGAGATAGGATAGTCTGGAGATTATCCGTTGGTTCTATCATCATCGGCCGACTTATCACGACCTGTATGTGTATGCACCCATTGGATGGTTGCTTTCTGTTCTTGTATGCAAGCCGGATAATCCAGGTCGTATCCATGGGGAGGCTACTTGGAACATCAGCATGAAGCCCCACATGCTTTTGAGTGGGGTGCGAAGGAATGATCCTTCTAATCGATTCACAGCTGAGCCGTATTGTCCCCAGTTGCTTGCTCGTCAGTTCGGTTGTCATCTTGGACTTCCTCGCAGAGTGAGGTGGCCGGTTCGTCTCGCTCGACGTGATAGCCTGACAGAGGCGGGTATTAGGGCTGTGGTGTCTTTTTCATCCCGTTTGACGTATTCCAGCTACTTGCCTTTTACTCCGACGGGGTCACTTGCTACCGGTTTTATGGCGTGGTGGACGCCATATATCACCTCCATTTTGACGTCACATGATGTGATTACATCTCGTTTCGGTGGTCCGCAGCCTTCCCATACTCGTGGTACCGTGTCGGCTCGCACTTCCATATCTCGCGGCGTTACCCGAAAGGCTAAGTCTGTTGCCACTTCTTCGTCTCGTAAGCGCCGAAGAGGTATGTTGAATTCCTAACAATCAATATGATTCTTTATACATTGCCTCAGTCTTTTAATGTTATTTCCTTGTCTGCAGTTGACGATGAATCAAGTGATGATGATATTCCTGTCGACGATGAGGAAGGGTCCATTTCTGACGAGGAAGGGTCGGGCTCCGGTGATGACGAGTCTTGCCCTGATTCGGATGATGAGCAGGGCTCCGCGGGTGATGCTGGCGACAGTGATGATGATGACCAAGTAGAGGACGAGCCTATAGGTTCTAGTCGTGCGGAGATTGTGGATGACGAGGATGACGCCGATCATGGTCAGGCATTTGATCCTATTACAGATATTTCTTTGGCCGCCGACTCTTGATATTCGTACTCTCTTGGTAGATTGCCCCCTCTTGGTAGACCTTCCGGCGATCCTTCCGAGTCTATGGAAGTGTTGTCAGCTCGTGCTGATTATATCATCATCCATGGTGATGATCCCGGGCACCAGACAGTAGACGCCGCGACGACCGGCGCTGTAGATTCCTCCCCTACTAGCACTGCCGCCCAGGTATGCTTTGCCATTGTTAGACTCTTTATTTGTATCGCTCTTAGTATTGTAATGACATCGTGCTTGATTACTCAGGTGGACCCATGCTCCTTTCGGTCCGATGACCATTCTCCCGCGATTGGCTCAGCTGGCCATGAGTTGGCCCCACAGGTATTTCTTGGTTGTGGCTTTTTTTTTCCTGTTACTTTGTTTAAGTAAAGTGTTCTAAGGGTAGTTATCTTTCAGATCCCTGCGGATCATATGGATGACCATTCCTCTTTACAGATCGCGGGTGGTGTTCCCTCGACTAGTCAGACTGGTCCCTCGGTGACCCCTCAGGTATTCCTAGATTGCACCCTCATTCTTTCTTTTTTTTTCTTCCCGAGGGCATGTTCTAAGAACTTTTTGCATTAGATTTCCATGGATCAGACAGATCACTCTATGATTGATGCTTTGACTACTTCGGCTTATTTGGTCACGCCGCCTCCTCAGGTATGCTTCATTTCGTCTTTCGTGACTGTAAGATTGCTTTGGCATATACTCATGTAAAGCTGTACTCAGGTACCCACGGCTCCTTTCTCAGTTCCAGTGACCTCTTTAGGCCCTCGGGCATCTGCCCCTATTGATAGAGCCGTTATTTCGTCATGTGAGGCATTTGACCGCCTTTTGTCCATCCGCACCGATCTACTTTCTACCGAGGTGGTTTCTAGTATGGATCGCCTACTGGATGATGTTACCGCAGTTCCCGCATTCACTGAGGATGTTGACTTCCTTGACTTTTGAGAGCTCATCTCTGATTTGTCTATCGCCTATCCTGCTTTTAGTAGCTCTGCAGATCAGTCTGCTCATGATCTGACACTGCTTGATGATCTCGAGGCACGATACCGTGATGTTTGTTCTCAGATAGAGGTCATCCACCCTCAGCGCGAGCAGTTGTCTGCTGACCGTGGAGTTAGAGAGGATCCCAGATCCCATCTTAAGGATGTTGTTACGCGGGCAGAGCGCGATATTGAGGAGGCAGAGCGTATCATTCTGGAGAGGAGGCGCACCATCCAGTAGGCAAATGAGGAGCTTGCTACCTTGGAGCCTGCCTTAGCTGACATTTCCTCCCGAGCTGCCGAGTTGGAGACTACCTATGGTCGTTTAGTCGCAGATGAGCGTGATTTATCGGCTGAGTTATCGAGAGTTCGGGCTCGTCGGCTTCGGTTATCCGTTCGTGCTCGTGCTTCGGCTGCTGCACGTCACCGCTTGACAGATATTTTCGGTCGTACTCGTGATCGGTGGGCCCTCATGCGTCGGCGCATATTGGGTGATGGGACGCAGCCTCCCCCTTAGTTTCTAGCACTGCTTTACTTTTCAGTACACTTTTGGGTCAGCCCATCGGCCTTGTGATGGGTAACTCTTGTTTTTAGGATACTATTGCTATTTTCTGGCCGAGCTTGTGGTTGGCCACGTTTGATGTACTTATGTTATTTACTCAGATTCCCAGACTGATGTATAGAACACTTTGAGATATTTTGCATTTATACTCTGTTTGTGTTCTTGGCCATCGATGTCCATCAGCTTATATGCACCATTAATTAGTCTCTGTGTGATAATAAATGGTCCTTCCCAATTTGGAGACCATTTGCCTGTTTCACTATCGCGCACCCCCGATGGTAGTATCACCTTCCATACTAGGTCCCCCTTGCTAAAGGTTTTAGCTCGGACCCTCTTGTCATAATATCTCGCCATCCTCCTCTTTTGGCGGCGGATGCTTTCCAGAGCCGTAAGCTTGTCACCATCTGCTGTCTCCAACTCTTGCAACATGGCATCTTCTTACTTAGTTAAGTCTAAGTGATGCTGCTGGGCCACTCTTAGAGAAGGGACTGTGATCTCTAAGGGCAGAACGGCGTCATGACCATATGTGAGGTAGTATGGTGTGAAGCCAGTGGCTGCAGATTTAGAGTTTCTGTAAGCCCATAGGACCTCTGACAAAGCCTCATGCCATTTCCTTGTTTTCTCACCTACTGCCTTCTTGATCATACCTATCAAGATCTTATTGGTGGCCTCAGCTTGACCGTTTGCTTGGGAGTAATATGGAGTGGAATGATATATGCGAATCCCGAATTGTTTAGCAAAAGCTAAAAACTTCTCACCAGTGAACACAGTACCTTGGTCAGCGGTGATTGTTTGGGGAATTCCAAATCGATGTATGAGCTTAGTCACGAACTTAATTACATCGTTTTGGTCAATCTTCCTCATTGGCCACGCTTCTACCCATTTGGTGAAGTAGTCAGTGGCCACTAGTATGAATGCGTGATTCTTAAATGATGGTGGATGAATTTTCCCGATGATGTCCATCCCCCAGCCACGAAATGGCCAAGGCTTGATGACTGTGTGTAACTCCTCCGCCGGTACTCTTTGAATCGGCCCATGTTTTTGGCAAGCCTCGTACCCTGAGCGTAGATGATGCAGTCCTCCATGATAGTCGGCCAAAAATATCCATGGCGGTGGATACTCCACCTCATGCTAGGCCCTGCCCGTTGAGAGCCGCAAATTCCCTCATGGACTTCTCCCATCACCAATTTTGCGTCTTCGGTTCCTATGCATTTGAGTAGTAATCCATCGACCGCCCTTCGGAATAATTCGCCATCAATTAGTGTGTACCGTAAAGCTTTAACCTTTAGAGAACTATCTCCTCCAGATGATGGGTTTTCAAGATATCGTTTGATCTCGGTCCTCCAATCATCATTCGGACTTTGAAGTTGGATTTCTTGTTGGTCCTCAGGCTCACTTGTGATGGTGGCAATGCGTGGTGCCCCCCTAGGGCGACCAGTCTGCCAACCCGAAGCAAGTTGAGCGACCTCGTTAGCCTCTTGATTTTGGCTCCTAGGCACATGTGTGATGGTGGCGTCTGAAAACTTGCCCAGTAGCTCTAGTGCTATCTCATAACACTTAATCAATCTAGGACTCTTGCATTCGTATTCTCCTGTTAACTGTTTCAAGATGACTTGGGAATCTCCAAAAATTGTAATGGATTTCGCGCCCTTCAGCAATGCTGGCTCGAGGCCAAATATTAGAGCTTCATACTCCGCCTGATTGTTGGTGGTGCCAGGCTCTAACTCTCTAGCAAGCTTCCAATGTTCTCCACGAGGACTAGTAATCGTAATACCGGCTCCTGAACCGCTGCTTGCACAAGATCCATCAAAAGTTAGTTCCCAAGGTTCGAACCCTCTAAAGGACACTTCTTTGGGATCTTCTGGCAATGTCAACGAAGGATGTTGAGCTAAAAAATCAGCCAAGGCTTGTCCCTTGACTGCCTTTTGGGGAATATGTACCAGGGTAAAGGGACTAATCTTCATAGCCCACTTAGCTTGTCGGCCCTTCAATGCTGGCTTGTGCAAGAGTGTCCTTACCAAGTCAAAGGGAGCTACTACATGAACTGTTCTTGGCAGCATGTAGTGTTCCAACTTGTTGCAGGAGTATACTAGGGCGTAGCATAATTTTTCTAATGCGGTATATCTCACTTCTGGCCCTTGTAGAGTCTTGCTAAGGTAATAGATAGCCCTCTCCTTGCCGTCTTCATCATCCTGTGCAAGCAGGCAACCGATAGATTCTTCGGCGGCGGATACGTATAGTTTCAAAGGTACTCCAAGCCTTGGCGGTACTAATACTGGAGGGTTGACCAACACTCTTTTTATTTCTTCAAAGGCTGCCTGATGCTCAGCCGTCCACATGAACTTCTCGTTCTTTCTTCCTTTAAGTAAGGTAGTGAACGCTTTCATCTTTCCTGCAGCATTGGAAATGAACCTCCTTAAGAAATTGATTTTACCAATTAGTGATTGCAACTCTTGGAGATTGGATGGTGCACGGGCTTCCAATATGGCCTTAGCTTTATTTTGGTCTACCTCAATGCCCCTCTCATGTACCAGGAAACCTAAGAAGTTCCCTGCCACCACTCCGAAGGCACACTTAGCTGGATTAATGTTCAACCCATGTTGCCTCATTCGGATGAAGGCACCTTCAAGGTGATCCAAGTGTTGATCAAATTCGCATGATTTCACAACTATGTCATCGATGTAAACTTCAACTGTATGGCCAATTAAATCATGAAAAATCATGTTCATGGCCCTTTGGTATGTTGCCCCAGCATTTTTCAATCCGAAAGGCATGACTACCCATTCAAAGATGCCGACTGGCCCTGGGCAACGAAAGGCTGTTTTATGTACATCATTTTCAGAAATGAAGATTTGGTTGTATCCAGAATAACCATCCATTAAAGATAAAAACTTGTGGCCAGCGGCCGCATCAACGAGCATATGGGCCATAGGCATCACATATTCATCCTTGGGTGTTGCCAAGTTTAAATGTAACCTGCTATAAGAAGTTTCTCAATTTCGGCCTTTATTTTTGGGATGGTGTCTGGGTCGAACCGTCTTGGCGGCTGCTTATGAGGTCTGAATTCTGGGTGAGTTGGCAAATTATGTTCCACTAGATCTCTTGATAGTCCTGGCATGTCTGTGTACTGCCATGCAAAGCAATCCTCATATTTATGAATCAGCTCCACCAGTTGGTGCCGCTTTTCATCCGGTAATGACGCACTTATCTTGGTCAACTTTGGCTCTGCCTCTGTCCCGAGGTTGATGTTTACAAGTGGTTCATTGGCTTCCGGACTAGGCAACGTCCGCTTTACAGGAGATGGCCACTCAGATGGTCGAATGTCAGTTGGGTTTTTGGACTTGATTTCGGCACCCATCATTATTTCAGTGTTGGCGAGCCGCTGCAACAAGTCTTTATAAATGTCGTAGTTGCTCGTCATGCAGAGCTTGATGCTTCACGTCGGCTATCTGCAGGACGTAACTTGAAGCCGCTTGTTGTGAAGTCAATGGATTCCAGATCCGTGTCCATACCAATTAAAGCTGATGCAGGTTGGATGTCTTCTAAGTAGAAGTTCGCCTCATCATTGGCGTCCTGTCCTGCAAAGGGTTGAGGATCCGCCTCTACCAATTCTATCTGGTCACCATCCCAAATGAGTAACTGTTGGTGCAAAGTAGAGGGAACACATTGCGCCATGTGGATCCAGTCACGTCCAAATAACGCCGAGTAACAAGTCTTTGATTTCACTACAAAGAAGGCCACTTTGATGGTCTTGGAACCGATAGTGACATTTGCCGTTATGAATCCGGCGGGTTGAGTTGCTTCTCCCACGAAACTACACATTCTGACCCTGGTGGGGATCAGATCTTTCTCACTCTTCCCAATCTTCCTCAGAGTCGACATAGGCATTACATTTGCCGCTGCCCCATTGTCAACGAATACCCTGCGTACAGGACGTCCATGAATGTGAGCCTTGACATACAAGGGTTTCAGTTGCCTTGTCTGGGCCACCTTGGGTTTGGCAAACCGTGCCGAAGCTAAATTCGAAGCATCATGCTGGCCGTCAAGTTCTTGTGTAGGAGGTACATCCCAGGCTGGATGAGACAATTCTGCTATCATTTCATCCATTTTTTCTATGAGCCTAGCGAATGATGGCTTTTCATCGTCCCAAATCTCAGATTCGGCATCGCTTATATCTTCATCAGGTGCTAACCCAATGACCTGCATGGATACGGAGGGGTTCGCCGACTCTTCTTCCTGCTCTTTCTTATGATCTGCATCCCCGAGCTCTTTATCCAATTTTTTCCAGAATTCCGTACTATCAAAATCATCCTCAAGATCCATGCCTTCTAAATCACCATCGTACTCTTCATTAATGTTGAGGCCAGCACCATCCCACACACCATCTTCATACCCCTCATCAATGTCAAGATTCATATCATCCAGCGTGCCATCTTCCCCAGTCTTGATACCTAAGGCACCAATCCCCACCTTAGGTTCATTGAAATTGGCTTCCACAGCCACTCCTGCTTCTGTAGACGTAGTGGCCTCAAAAGTCACTTGTTGTGCTTCATTGGTTAATTTTGTTTCGGATGGGACTTCTGGCTTCTTTTGGGATTCCAACGCCTTGCAGTAAGCTGTGAATCCTTTGAAACTATGTGGTTCACTCTCGAGTTCATCGGCCTCCTGGGCCGCTAAATATGTCATGTACTTCATAAGCACACTAGCCATGGCCATATTTGAAGGAGTCAGATCCATGTTGTCTAATTTCTCAATGAACTTTTGTCCCACCGACTTAACCTTACTTTCTTGATTACCAGAATCGGTAGCTATAGCTTTACCTTTGTCTTTAGAAACTGATGGTTTAGTCTGAAGAAGATCATCTTTGGTTACCCTAGGCCTTGGTGAAGGTATCCGAGGCTTTCGTTCTACCCACTGCAATCTCTCTCGTACTCGCCTCCTGGTAGTAGAAGGTGCTGGCGGCTGCAACCTCTCCTTCACTGGTCTCCTGGTAGAAGGTGGTGGTGGTTGAGGTGGTCTTCTTGAGTCCTCGTGCATCTTTCCCTGACGAGGTATTATGGGCGAGTTAGGTTCCCTAACCGGAACCCATGCCCCCGTACCACGTACCTTCTGGTGAAGGAGGTTCTGCTGTTCGGAGGTTTCTCCCCTGAAACAAGTCGGCTGTACTGGCTTCTGAGGCTTGGAAGACTCCAACTTATGGATCTGAGCTTTCCATTGCCGCATCTCCTCGGCATACCGCCTCTGAGCCCGCCTAAATTGACTTCTAGTCATGGATGGCGGCTTCTTTTGAGCAACTCTGCTCTGAGCCCGATTCCTCATCCACCTTTCAGCCTCAACTGGATGTTCGGGACGCCTCATCAAAGTTGGAACCACCTGTACACCATGCCTATAATCATGGATAATAGGTTGGTGTTTCCCATTCTCATGGATCTCTACAGCATGCTTAGGGATCTCAACCCTCAAAGGAGGATTCTGCTTCTTTTTATGTTCTTGTTTTTCTGATTCTAGGACTTTCTTGAAGTCTTCCCTCGACATGCTCTTAAATCTTGGTTGTTTACTATACAACTCTTTTCTTTTTTCATGATCAGATTCATCAGATAACAAATCTACATCATTCTCGTCGAACTCAATATTTTCTTTTCCTTTATCAGTCCGGCTATTGGAGCCGCTATCTTCTGGGTTTGGTAAGAGTCCAGAAGCACCAATTGGAAGTTGAGGGAACGAGTCTAAATCCACCTTCATACCTGCAATTTTCAAACGTCCTTTTTTTATTTTGTTCTGTATGGCAGTCCTAAAACTCCTGCATTTTGTAATGCTGTGAGTAAACGAATTATGCCACTTACAAAAAGATCGGCCTCGAATATCCTCAGCCGTAGGTAATTTCTGCCCCTCAGGCAGCTTAATCACACCATCTTTGAGTAGGGCATCAAACACTTGATCCGCCTTGCCCATGTCAAAGAGGTCTTCCTCGGGCTTATATTTAGCCTCTCTTTGTTTTGGCGGCTTAAGAGCTGCACATGTATGTGGTTTGGCTGTCTGAACTAGTTCTGCAACAGCCACCTCTACAGGTTCGTCCTCATCATCACTGAGTTTCAGTTCTTCGAAATGGACTCGACGCATAGGACGCCTCTCTTCCTGTTCCCCCAGGAATTTTTCCACGCGGGCCGCTATCTCGGCCAGCTGGGCAAGGTCAGTTGCATCCTGCACAATTAAATGTTCTTTTAATTTCGGTAACATGTTAGCCACTGCTATATTAGCTATTTCTTTATCCGGAATTGCCATAGTACATCGGCCTTTAAGGCGTTGCAATCTGTTAATAAAAGCACTTGCCGTCTCATCGGCAAATTGTTTAGCGTTAGTGAGATCTGCAAGACTAACCTGTGACAGGGAAGTGTAGAACCTGTCATGAAACGCCCGCTTGAGATCAGCCCAATTCTGAATTGAATTAGGCCGCAAGGAAGCAAACCAAGCAAATGCGGGTCCAGTCAGAGATGAGCTGAACAGTCTTAGCTTCAGCCAATCGTTGGCCGCTGCTTTGTCACATTGAGCAGTAAACCTGCCCACATGTTCTACTGTGGATTTGCCGTCGTCTCCCGAAAATATGGTGAACTCGAGCATTTTGAAGCCTCTAAGGTAAGGTTGCATAGTGTCTACCCACTCAGGGTATGGTTTCCTGTATATGGGCCGTTCCATCGGCCTTAATTAAATCCCGAAGTGCTGTTGCATCATATCTGCCAACAACTCGGGTGATACCACAGGCACCTGTATAGGAGGCATGGCGGCTGGGAAATGGTTGGTGGCCTGATACTGCATGGCGGCCGGGTATGGACTAGCGGCCTGATGCTGCATGGCGGCAGGATGTGAACTGGTGACCTGATGCTGCATGGTGGCCGGATGTGAATTGGCGGACTGATGCTGCATGGCGGCCGGATGTGGACGGGCGGCCAAGTGTGGACTGGCGGCCGGGTGTGGACCCGCGGCCTGATGTTGCATTGTCGGGTGTGGACTGGCGGCCTGATGCGGTATGGCGGCCGGATGTGGACTGGAGGCCTGATGCTGCACGGCGGCCAGGTGTGGACTGGAGGCCGGATGCTGCATGGCGGCCAGGTGTGGACTGGAGGCCTGATGCTGCATGGCGGCCAGGTGTGGGCTGGAGGCCTGATGTTGCATAGTGGCCTGAGGCATGTTGGCAACCATAGGCATGTTGGCGACCTGAAGTTGCATGTGTCCTCCTCCAGCACCTAGAGTAGGAATGGCGGCCGGTGGGATGGGAGCCGCCGCTCCAAATGGCTGTGTCGGTACAGCGCTAGACGCCATCAAGTATCCTGATGGAGCATACATCATGGGAGGTGGTGCTCCAAACTCAGAGAGTGATGGCTGGCCAAAAGTTGTCCCCCAAGTCTTTTGTAGACCGCCATACGGTCCTGTAACGCTTGGTGACATATTCATGCCATTTGCAGGGATATATCCATCTTGTGAAGTACGCAGGGATCCACATATCCTGTCAGTTTGATCGGCCATGGCAGGCCGCAATACATCCATAAGGTGCCTCGTAAGTAAAGGCATGAATTCAGCCATCGATTCAGTCATCGATAGCCGTATTTGTTCCGAAAAGGTTGGGACTTGCATCATCCCCTGTGGTGGTTGGGAGGTAGTCGCTATATTATCGACGTTCTCAGACGGTGTTCTTACTGGAGTTTCTTCATGTAGCGACATTTCTCCAAATCTTTGTGTTAAGTCCCTTACTACTCGTCCAGATCTAAGTAGCATACACTTTCAAGCGGATATGGTTTCCACTTCGTGTCCCACTGGGCGTGCCAATTTGTTAACCAAGAAATTTATTGATTGATAATGATGAAGATGATTACAAGGATTTTGAAAGGAATACAGCAAACTTAATAAAACTGTAAAAGAAATTAAAATTTGCAGAATTGAAGAACGGTAAAGAAATTATGCAGAAAGGAAAATGATACAGAAAATAAAAATAGTAATGCGATTCCTCTGGGGGGTTTGTGATGCCCTCTGGAGTGTGTCTCTTCATCCTTTTATAGAGGGTGGGAGGACACCCTCCGTTGTAGTGATCCCTTTGATTGCGGGATTCATTGATTAGGTGACGGCGCTGTCCTTCATTAATGTGGCCGCCGAGACGCAATTTTCTTTGACTTCTGATGACACCTACGGCGCTCGTGCAGGAGGATGGCGGCTTGAGGATTGACAGCTTGGGAGAGGGTTGATGGTTCTCATCACTTCCCTGTCGCCTAGCTTCTCTTTGGTCATTATCCGAATAAATCTTGAATTGGACCGAGCCTTGAAAAATAGATTGGGCCTTTTTGAAAGTGCGTCCTCTTTTCCAGATATATTTTCATCGACTGAGACTTTGAAGATGTGTCCCCCTTCCGGATATATCTTTACCGACCTAAAGACGCGTCCTCTCTTCCAGATATATTTTCACGGACTGGGCCAGGTAATCTTGGATGGGCTTTAATATATATTTTGTTGGGTTAACAGCAGCATACACACATTTGCATAAACTCTCAATCGTCATACCACTTAGGCAAAGTGCATTTAGTTATAAATGAAAGAAATTGAATTAAACTCTTGACGGGGGCGAAAACTCCTATTCAAATCAAAGCTAGCTTTACTACGTCCTTGCAAATTGGTTTATGTTGGTTGATATGTAGACTTTCCATAAAAAATTTCTGACCAAAAAATAAAAATAAAATCAAAATAAAAAAATGAAAGCCCTAACATCACCAAAAAAACCATGTGTATCTAGCGGGCCGGGGAGTAAATGGTACACCTGTAAACCCTACAAGACATTAAAATGAATATAATTTTAAGTGGGATGGAGGTGTCAATGCATTATAAAAAAAAAAAAAGAAACCAGAAGGCGACCGAAGAAGACGACGAATGTCGTCATTGTCTTCCGATAGAAATATTTGTAATAAAAAAATACATTCGTATTATATAATTATATAATATATTATATAAGTGCATAACTATGTCTCGAGCGAACGTTGAACAACAACAAATAAATAAGATTATCTAATTATTACATATGCAAACAACAATAATCGAATAATCAGATATTCATATTTTGCAAACGCACAACCAAACATCCACTTGGACTAAATGTATATAATAAAACATAAGGGTGATAATTAGGACAAAATAAACATTTTTTTTCCTTTCCCACACAAATAATAAGTATAATGCAACACATTCTCCTTTGACAACAACAATATAATTCCTTTCTTATTAATTAAGAAATTGAACAGAATTGGTGTTTTCATACTGTATTTTCTACTTATATTATAATCTATATTTCTAATCCGTGAATATTTTATTATATTTAGTAGTATATATATATATATACTAGAATTCGTCTGGCCGCGCGCTACGCTGCGCGGGCCCACGACTTGATTTTATGATTGGTTTGTAATGCTAAATTGAAAATAATTTGTAGTGGAAGTGTGTAATACAGGTTGAAATAAAGTTTGTATAAAAGTATATTTACAAAGACCAATAAACTGCATGAAGATCACTTTTGCCACCCGCAATTTGTTCCTTTGCACTTGGTGTTGTCGTCAATACTCTTCCAAGAATTGTTACTTGTCCATGGCCACTTCTATCATTTGATCTTTGAAACAGGGAAGACGAGTTTTCCTTTATTCTCCTTTCTCCTTGTAGGTGAGGTGCACTCACTACATCCAAGAATTGCTTCATCTCATACTATGCATATCAAAGAAATCAATGAGATTGATCGTTCCTCAATTAACAAGTAAAATATGTTGGAATCATAGAGTGTGCTCACCTCAACACATCTACGGAGGGCCAAATCCAGACCCCATCCACGAATCAATTCATTCTACAAAGACACAGGAGCCATGATTTCTACTAACCTGTGTTTAAAGTTTCTACAAACCAAGAGTGATGCGGAATACATCTCATTACTTGTAATATTCACTATCAGTTCTTCTGGTAGGCTCAAGTCCAGGTTGCGAAACCTTTAGACCATACTTCACTAGTTTAGTATATCTGAATTTGAAAAGGCAGAGAAGAAATTGAGTTTAAGAAACATGGGTGAATTTCCTCCATAAAAGCATTGGTGTATTAGGCTCACTCTTGTGCATTAAAATTGTCAAGCCCAAGGTCTTCGTCCCAAATAAATACGTAGTCATATGGAGCGATAATGTCTGGATGCAGGAACCTTTTAGCAAACCACTTATAGAACAAGTATTAATATTTATACGTCAGACGATATCGAAACACATCACAAAAGAAATTGGCAAGAGTTTGAAGATCAATCTAACCATTTTGTCTTTTTCCTAGAACTGTCATGTAACTTGTTTGGACCACTGAAATCCATTCCATTACAATCAGCTTCCTGTTAACAGTCTGCAGTCGAGATGATTCTTTCCTGTGTTTTTAATGACATCTACACGAATAAACAACAAAGTGGCATTTCAAAAAAAAAAAAAAACCTTTCAACAATATAAGAACTCCAAGCATGAAGAAATTCTAAAGCAACACTGAGTTAGACAACCCCATCTTAGGTAAAGAATTTGCATTTCTCACGGATCATTCCACCATGAGATAAAAAAGTTAAAATGTGTAAAAAAACTCAAGAAGGGCATGAACCACCTCTGTACCCGCAAGAATTGATATAATGCAGAACGTGTAGTTCTTTCAGAAATACATACTACTTCAAAGTATCCCACAATTTTTTTTAGTATTAAGAAACAACTAAACTTTGGAATTTCCCAGAAACAAATAAGGCTAAGCATAACAAAGCCAAAAGCTTTGCGTCAAAACAGAAATTCAGGATTCAAACATAACAACATACTTATGTCCACCTCAACTCCTCCAGAAAACATTATGCCATAGTAATATTGAACCCGAATTATAAGCAAACAAAGGAAGTGGCAAACAACTTAATTCACATAATATTTACAGTTATAATTTACAAAAGGTATGATAACTCATAACATTTAGAAGGTCATATATAGAAAGATCCCCACAAATCAACTTAATTCACATTCATATTATCGGGTATTAGGAGTCCTCAAAATTTTATTTTCTTTATTGTCAAGGAACTTGATATCAACAGATCCAGTTAATGTATGAACATCAAATACATCTTATTATTGAACATCCTTTAAGATTTAAGCATAAAACAAACCAAAATATTCAAAGCATGAAATGTGGAAAACTGTTGATGAGTTAATGAGCATATATTTCAAGGTCTTTAAACCCAAAAAAAATTCATTCATTTGGCTCATGTACCAGGACAGCCCCTGCAATAAAACAGAATACATTCACTATTTCAATATTTAACAGAAGGATAACTACATCCAACATGCAAAGAATGGACAAGAAATAAAGAAGTGTAACTGGCCAGTCATTAATGTAGGCGAACACGGAAAAAGGCTTCCCATGACCTCCCCATCAACAAAATCAAGAGGATTGCCACATATGATTTGTAATTTCATTCATCTTCTTGCACAACCATGCTGGATATCACTAAAGTAAAGCAAAAAAAAAAAAAAAAATTAGACACTTTTAATAATAATAATAATAATAATAATAATAATAATAATAATAAACTATAAAACTACTATGTGGAAACCCCTCAACATTGAGCAATCTTGCTTACCCGTAACAAAGACTCACCCAAATTGAGACAGCAAGTTCCAAAACTTTTTTTAAGCTTAAAGTCACTCTCACTCACTCAACCCTCGTATGAAACCAGAAGCGAAAAAATATTGCATTACATGAAAATTGTTTGGTCTCAATACAACATATGAATATAAGAGAACCACCACAAAAATTGAAGAGATTAATGTTATATAATCCAGTAATATAAAGAAACTACAAACAGTGCAATCATAAAAGGGCTAACCATAAAACGGTGCATCATAAAAGGGAACCCAACAGGGTATAAAGACACAAAGGGCTAACCCTCTAGCCGAAGGCAGCAAAACGTAAATGACAATATATGTTAATAGTAATTGAAATGCTTGTAGGTTTTCAATCAACATGACGCTCACAGAGAATATATTTTAATTCCAAACAAGCTGGTAAATCTATAAAATGATGGAAAACTTTGAAAATGCCAACACACTGAAATGAACATGTGAGAAGGATGCAACAGCGACGAGGATTGCTTTTCTCGAACAGGAAGGAGGTCGCGAATGGTGGCTAGTAGAAGGGAGTAGAAGAGGGCAGTAGCTGGAAGAACGCCGCTGAAGAGAGCAGCGGCGCGACATATATTAGTAGGTATGAAAGAAAACTTCAAAATTGATAAACCAGACCAAATCCCTAACCACAAAGCCTTACCTTTGTTTGGAAGACCGTAGAAATCGCACAACACCATAAAATGAAGAGGAAGCGGACAAAATCCAACTAAGGCGGGCCACATCTATTTCGCACACCATCTAATTCGTATACTTGTGCCCTCAAAAGTTAAATCCAACCCGAGAAAGAATACGAAAACTTCAATTAGGAGGATTCTTACCAGATCTTAACAGCGTACATTTGAATTAGGATTGTCGTTCCCCATTTCAATATTGAACTGTTGGGATTAGAGAATGCAATAAGAGCAATAATATATTATTATGGGTTGAAATGTTGGGCAGCTCAGCGTGGAAATCAACAAAAGATGAAGGTATTAGAGAGATGCAGCCACACAAAATTAGATGCAGCATTTTATAGAATTCGTGCCTTGCGCGCTACGCTGCGCGCGACGTTTTTGTGCATTGGTATAGAAGAAGTTGGCATTCAATGGTACACCCCCCTTATCCACCACTTTCTCACCATTAGTCCGCGTACGAAGGCTTGTTGTATAATAATTAATATCCCCTCAGTATAATAATTCAATCCTGTTAAGTCCTGAGGGATGTAGTCATCGAATTTCTTGATCAGGTTGCTAGGAATTGGATGGCCCCTGTAAGGTATGAAAAAACAGTAAAGATGAGTGTCAAAAGGATTTTGTTACTGATATTCCCAAGGGCAGTGTAAAGTTAAATGGACTTTATGAATAACAAGTGGAGAATGGAAAAACCATCATGATTGATGAGGCATTATATTGATTATTGAGCTTAATAACATAAATCAGGACACTCAACATAGGAAATTTATATTACCATTCAGTCAAACGTTTTGAAACATCCTTCCTTTTTTTGTTCAGAATGTTGGCAAATGACTTCCATTGAGATGGGTGATGAATCTTATCATCAACACCTTCAAGAGACCCATTACCATGTGATGAGTGTAGATTATGATCTTGTCCAACTGAAAGAGTTGAATCCACATGAGATGGCCAGGGCACAGGAAGAAGGTGAATATTACGCGCTTGCTCCCCCAAAAAGGCTGCCAAATTGAGTGCATCTGCAGATGAGAGGGAATCCCTTCTGCGTAGTAACAGAGTAAAACACAGCATGCTGAGAAATCTCTTAACATATTGAAGAATATCTACTTATACTGAAGTAGAATAACAGCTATGCCTCTATCATTCCAAGGCACCACTCTGTATGATCCACTTTCATAAATGAGAATCCCATATGCTAAAACTGTAGGAATGTAAAGCTTCAAAGAGGAGTCCAGTTTATGCAGTATATTGTGGAATTCAAGCTGCAAAAAAGACAAGCATCAAAAAGACAAAATGTGAATGAAAAAAAGCCACCATAGATACATTATAAGGTAATAAAATATTACCTCAGTGCCTAAACCATAAAGACAATTCCTCAAGCCTCCTTCAGCGAAAACTTTTATGACATAGTTTCCAACAATATAGACCTGTCATAATATCATAGAATCTTCTTGTTAGTTTATGGTACCGAAAACAGCCAATTCAGACACAAGCAAAAGATGTTTGAGTATGCACATCACAAAGTGATGGTGAAATTAGGAAAACACATCTGAAAATGATTGAGTATGCATATCAAAAGACATCTAGATCCTAGTTCAAGAAAAAATAGGTGGCAGTGTGGCACTATGTTCATATTGAAGGGGAAGGAAGTATCTATAAAGAATTCAGAGTAAACTATAAAAAATACACACTCTAAATAAAAGAAAATGACTATCGATAAGCAAAATTTCAGCTAATGATAAAATATTACCTCATTCTCATCGGATGATATCATAAATAGACACACTATGACAAGGACGCCGTATGAAGTGGAGTATGATAAAATCAAAGGTAAACGACATAGGTAAGCAAGCCAAGCAGTATCATCATATAGACAATTCTCTTCAAGGAACGATAAAGTAAATGATAAACAAAGAAAATATAATGGGCATTCTTTTTACCTCTATAGCTTTTCTACGCGCAACTCGAATCACATTATCAAAATTTCCCCTAAACAATCCCTTCCATCCTTCATTATTCATGATATTCTGGAACACCTCTGTTGAGGAATTCCCACTGCTACCCACCATCAAATGTGTCCTAACTGTCTCCAATGGAGCCAACGCAGTCCTTGATATTGCCCCAGCAATTCCACCACTAAATAACCTCCTCGAAGAAGGATTCGATACCTTAATCTCAATCTTAGGTCCACTTTTTTCATTCTTGTTTATTGCCCCCTTCTCCTCATCGGGCAATGAGACGCACTTCTCAGACAAATCTGCGCTCGGTAATTTGAAATATACGGCGGTTGCTGAAGAGAGAACGATGGTGGTTGTTGAAGGTGGAAGAGAGGCGGAGGGTGCAGCAGCGGTGGTTGTGGAAGAGGTGACGGTGGCAGGTGGAGAAAGGGGACAACAGCGGCGCTTGGGCAAAGAAGAAGCGGGAGCCGGTGAAAGCGAGACAGAGGTGCGTGAGTCGAGCGGTGCCAGAAGAGCAGCATCGGCGAAGGTTCTGTGATAAAGACGCATCGCCCTGGTGGTGGAAGAGAGAACGCCGATAGGAGATAGAGAGCGAGAGACAGGGAGTGGAAAAAAGTTGGGGAAATAAAAAATTCCCCAACTTGATTTTGAAGCAAATTTCAGGGAATGGGCGAGATAAGCCCTAACTTCATACGCGACGAACACCTCCGGCTCCACTCTTCTACCCACATTTCATCTGTCAAAGACCGGCATCTCAAAGTTTTTGTCGCCAAAATTGGTTGCGGATCCACTTCTGTTGGCGATTTCCGTGCTTTACCCTTGGGTACGCCGCAGGCGGTGCTGCAAGGGAAGGAGGCCGGGCGAAGTGAGGATAGTGCAGCGCCGCTACCACGACCGAGGACCCAGAACGATGACTGGAAATCGCGGAGGAATAATAAAAGCGACGAATGAAATCAATCGGGCTTCTGTTGGACGAGATCGATTCACAAAATAGGGACAGAATGGAACGCAGCCTGTGTGTCGAAATACAAACCCTCGCGAGCACTGGACGTTGCATCTGCAACTCCATTTATGGCTTCGTGCGCCAACAAAAGGGGTTAGATGCTCCGGTTACAGTACTATGATGAGGATGCGAGGTTACGATTACGGTATGATGAGGATGCGAGCTTCGTTACGATTATGGGATGACCGGAGAGCTTGGCTTCGCACAGTTACGGGCTGGAGAAGGCAGACAACGGAACAAAATTAGGAGAAAGTGACCCGAAGGAACCAAACTCGTCGTTTTGGAATCTACTGTAGATAAGGGAACAACTGTGCACAACTGTAGCAAAACCCTGCTTCACATTTATATATTATAGATATATATATATAGGATGAAAATGACGTTGGCAGGCAACTCCATGCGCTGTTTAAAATTACTACACAAATTACAAATACAATACGAAAGCGGCCTCGTGGTTTAGATTGCTACGTCATACACATCGTCATCTTCATATGTCCTTCCAAGTCCACAAATGATCTACTCTATTATTTACGAAGTATATATAATTAAGATTCAACTTTATCATGTAGTGTTTAATGATTTAATTCAATCATATCAATCAAGCATAATAAGTAGTAAGTATAATAAACCTTAATCAGTTTGCTGCTGCTGCATGATTAAACTAGTAAAAAAATAAATGTTAGAAAAAAGAGGTTGTATTACGTTGTATTCTGACTTTGTGAGTCATTTTAATTAAGACTGTGAATAACTTCATCACTCATTGAGGCATGCATATATACGTAGCTATATAGTATGTAATATTCTATGCATTATTCGATGTGCTTGAAACTCTATTGGAGCACCATTTGATTTGATAATATATTTAGGAAGTCGTTTTATTAATTAATAAGGTGTTTAGGCCTACAAGTGAGAGAGCATATATAGCGTAGGTCGACTTATAACCCTCTTTTTCACATTAAGGCATATATATGTTATGTTATGTTATATGCTGCCCAGTTGTTGAATCCACCATTATTAACATAAGCCTGAATTTGAATCCTAGTCTCAAATGTATTTGTTGTAATATGAACCCTGCTGCAATTCTATCAAGAGTTTAAATCGGGTAATCTAATCCCATCCGGGACTAATTAAGGTTTAATTTGAATAAGTAATTGTAAGGTTTAGTTGAGTGTAAGGATATAACCACTTCATATTCCGAAACCAAAGTCAAAGAAAATGTGATGGGAGACCATGCCACTGAATAAATGAGAGAAAATAGGGGTCAGGTGGGGAGTTGAATGCCACAACCATAAAGTTTTTTTTTTTTTTTGGTGAACAGTGACGTATTAGCATACGTCGGCAAAGAGAAATTACAAAAACACTACAGAAAAGGAGGTAGAGACAGAGGAACAAAATAAAACACAAAACATCAGGCTAATCACGTGGGTACCAGACTCCAGACGAGTCGGATCGCAGAAAAGGACGGGCCTCATCTGGGGGAAACGCCAAAGTGGTGAAAAACTCTTCCATTCGCGCACCACGCTTAGCCAAGGTATCGGCAACAAAGTTACCTTCTCGCAGGATATGATGCCAACAAAAGCCAGGGCGATCCTTCAATAAATCACCAATACCCATGAGCAAGGGAGCCAGGCAGTGAGTGACTCCCATATCCGAAGTAATCAGACGCAAGGCCTCGGTCGAATCAGTGTAGCAACATGCTTGATGAACACCCAAGGCAATGAGCTGTGTAATGCCTGTCCAGATCCCATACAGTTCCGCAACTAGATTGGATGCGAATCCCAACGATCCCGAGAAACCGTTAAGCCAGCGACCATCGGCATCACGAATAACTCCACCATACCCTGCACGGCCCGGGTTGCCAAGCGAGCTGCCATCCACATGTAATATAACACCTTGAAAAAATAAAGGATTCCAAGGAACAAACCTAGGCGTGCGGATTTTAACTCTCTTGTCAGCAAGCCTATCAAAACTCTCCCCTAGCCGTCGAGCTCGACGGACCAGCTCTGGGAGGCTTACTGAGGCATTTCGGAAGCAGACCTCATTTCTTGTACACCAAATACTCCACATCAAACCCCAATGAACTCCCGTCCATCGCTTAGTGAGGTGATATAGAGTCATATCAAGATGAGGAAGAAGGCGAAAATCTGTTAATCCAACCAGCCCCCCAACTATCGTCCAGCTAGCAGCAGCAAAAGAGCAATCGAAAAAGAGATGAAGAATTGACTCAGGTTCCCTCCCACATACCTGGCAGAGAGGTGAGGGAGCAAGATGTCGTCGATGCCGCAAGAGATTCGTGGGGATGGCTTCATGCACGGCCAACCACATCAAGACTTTTAACTTCTCCGGGATCTTGAGCTTCCACACCCAAGATTTAAATTTAGCAGTCTGAATACCGCGTTGGGAAACCAGCCACTGGTAGCCAGAACCGACCGAGTAGCTGCCCAAGGAGGATCCAGACCAACACAGAATATCCGGCGCCATGGGATGAAGACAAATAGGACCAAGCATGCATGCCTCTTCTTTGATATCCGTTGGAACAGTTGTGTATAAATTGTCCCAACAAACCCTCCCATTAACAATGGCATCTTTAATCTTGATCTCAACATCATTATAGTGAACATAAGGAATGCGCGGTGCTATCGGACCTCCAGGTAGCCAATGACAGTGCCAGACACTACTATTTCCTGATCCCAGGCGAACTCGGAATCCGTTGATAAGATATGGCGACACTTTGCATATTGCTCGGAAGGAGGGTGAACAGCCTGGTCTAACAGATAAGGCCCCTCCCCGCACCCCAAACTTAGCGATCCACAACTGCACCCATGGTTTTGGTTGTTCCGTCATGAAATCTCCCAACAACTTGCCCAACATAGCGATATTCGAATCTCTACATGTGCGCAGCCCAACACCCCCCAATGCCTTAGGCAAGGCCATATTCTTCCACTGGACCAGTGGTATGCCTCTACCCTTGCTATCCTTCCAAATGAAGTCCCTTATGCACTTGTCCACAAGCTCACACGTAGCCGAGGGCAGCCAACACAACTGTGCGACATAGGATGTGAGAGCGGACAACACAGAGCGGGCAAGGGTAATACGCCCCGCCTTGTTGAGCAGGGACCGTTTCCAATTCGAGAGCTTACTGTGAAGCTTTTCAACCAAGAATTCAAAATGTGCTTTACGGACCGGACCATGAAAAAGTGGGAAGCCTAAATAGCTACCTAAGTTATCAACGAAGGTAATATTTAGGATTGAAGAGAGCTCACCAACTAACTGTGGATGCACCGAGGCTGAGGCAAAAGCTTGAGATTTAGAGAGGTTGATGCGCAGCCCAGCCAATGTCGCGAAACTATTAAGAACGCCATCTAAACATTGAGCACTTGCCGGAGAAGCTTGAGAGAATAAAATGAGATCATCGGTGAATATTAGATGTGATAAGGGGGGCGCTCGACTGCATAGGGACACCGGTAGCCACTTCCCTGCATCCACCATATGTTGAATCGTGCATGACAATTTTTCCATGACTATGATAAACAGATAGGGGGATAACGGATCCCCTTGTCGAAGACCTCTGGCTGGAGTGATAGGCGTAAGGCCGGAACCATTCCAAAGAATCGAGTAGGATGGCGATCGCACACAGAACATAATGATTGCCACAAGCCGGGGAGGAATTTGCATATCACCAAGGCATTGCTCCAGAAAGGACCAATTTATGTTGTCATAGGCCTTTTCTAAATCCACCTTGAGGAGGAAGTCCATAGAACGTCTATGACTATTCCGAAAGGTGGTGATTGCTTCTTGAAGGAGGATGGCATTGTTCGTAGTCCCTCGACCAGGCAAGAAGGCCGACTGAGTATTCCCGATGTAGTTTTTAAGCTTAGGCCGTAGTCGATTGACAATCACTTTAGTAAGAACCTTGTAGCACACATTACAGAGACTTATCGGTCTATAATGGCGAATCTCTTTCGGAATCGTGATCTTGGGCAGCAGGCATATAAAAGTTGCTGAGATCGCCGGATCAAAAGAGCCTTCAGAGACGGCCTTGTGAACAAAATCCCATAGATCCTTGCCGACCACATCCCAATACAATTTATAGAACAATGCCGGGAAACCATCGGGTCCGGGAGCCGCTAACCCTTTCATATCCTTAACGGCTGATTTAACTTCGCTTAAAGTTACCTCATCATCCAGTCCCATAGCAGTATCCATCGGCGGAAGTGGGATAAGCTGCTCGGGAACATGGTCAGGTGGCTCCGACAATCTATAAACCCACCTGAAGTGATCAAGTGTATGGGCCTGTAGGTGATTGTCATCAGTATCCCACAATCCATTAATAGTAAGACCAAGAATTCTCCCTCTCTGTCGGCGAATGCGGGTCTTTGTATGAAAATACCGCGTATTGCTATCTCCAAGTTTAATTCTAGAATCTCTGGATTTTTGAAACCATAGCATTTCCTCCTGTTGAAGCACCTCCTCAAGTTCTCCCTCGAGTTGAGCTTCAAGAAGCGTCATCTGAGCTGAATCAATCCCTACCAGTACCTTCTGTACCCCCGCCAACCTCTTAAGGATACGCCTCTTACGACGAGTAATGTTTCCAAAGGTGTACTTATTAAAGTGTGCCGAGGATTGTTGCACCTGTGCAAGGCGATTTAGCAAGGGGCCTTCACTTGCCGCCCAAGCCGTGTCAACAACATGTGGATATAACTGATGGGAGGCCCAAACCATCTCCCAAAGGAATGGCCTTACTCCAGTCCGATTGTTATCCCGATGACATCGTAGTAAAATGCCGTTATGATCCGAGGCCCTTCTTGGTAAGACTTCAACAAAACTGCTAGAGAAGGAAGAAATCCAATTTACATTTGCAACCGCCCTATCAAGACGCTTCCGGGCAACCGAGCCGCCCACAGAGCCACGCTGCCAAGTAAAGTTATCCCCTATAGTATGCACCGAACCAAGACCGCACTCATCCAACACCAACCGGAATTCCTCACACTGATGTGGTGAAGGAGACATGCCAATAGCTTCAGAGGTGTAAGCGATAGCATTCCAATCACCGATAGCCATCCAAGGACCCTGAACGAGTTGACTGACTTCTCTTAAATTCACCCAATCAGTCGTTCTCCCACTGAGCATGGGATTAGCATAAATAGCAGACATATACCAAGAGGCCTGACCACAGCTTACCAAGAGAGTAATAATGCGCGAATGTAGGGCAGTGAGTTGAAAAACAAACGGACTACCTATCCTGCGTAAGACCCACAAACCTCCAGCTCTTCCATTAGCCTCAATGACATGAATTGCTTCATAATCAAGGTGATACAACATCACTTTCAATCGATCAAACGGACCCTGAGGTTCCAAAATAATAAATACCGATGGCTTATATATACGTAAGACATCCGCGATGTGGCGTTGTGTCCTCCTGTTCATGGCGCCACGAATGTTCCACGACAGGACTGAGAATTCGTTGAACTCAATCATGAGGAGGGATGGGAGTTGGTGTGAGCCTCCACATTCATAGTCTCCTCTGAATGGTCAGTCTGCGGCTCCACACCGCCCTCTTCCGTGTCCATATTCTGGTGCGCCCATTCTAACGCGAGGAATGAGTTGCTGGTTAATGTAGGGTCTGCTTCAGTGTGATGCTTCGTCGGGCGAGGCCTTTTCACCTTAGGCCGATGCATATGGCCATTGGAAGGCTCACTGGGGGGACTGGGAATAATATGCAAATCCGTCATCGGAGCTTTACCACGATCACGGGGATTTGTCACAGGAGAAGTCCCATGCATGGCCGGAGCATGCGGAGGCGGCCTACTGTTAGGAGTCGGCAAGCCGCCGGATGCCTTCTCATGTTGGGTAAACGCTTGCTTCTCCCGAGGCCTATTGGTTCTTGGCTTTCTCACAACCAAGATCCATTCTCCATGAGTCACAGATGGAATGTCCGTGACCATGGCTGCCGCTTTCTGGTGTTCATTAGAATTGCTCGCATTCACTGCACTAGAAGCAGCAACAGGTCTGTGTGCATTCGAGGCCTCCGCCCCTATCCCTGAGTTCTCTTCAGGCAATTCTTTCTCAGTCACCTGTACTTCATGCACCGTCCCTGAATGATCACAAGGACCTACACCATAACGATACTTCCCACAAGTCGTGCATATATGATGCAATCCCTCATATGCAACCATGAGCCACTCACCATCAACGCGGATCTTACCAACTAGTGGCTTCATGAGGTCAACCTCAACACAAACCCTAGCAAACTGGCCGCGACTAATGCCCTTCGTAGGATTATCAAATCGAGCAAGCTTCCCAATCATATTGGCAATGATGCTGAGCGAGTTTTCATTATAGTATACAGGATCAAGATCCAATATCCGCGCCCATACGGTGGACTTAGTGATTTGAACAGATGGTTTCATAAATTCCCGCGACCATGGCGCAACCGCAACAATATGGTCAAATACCGACCATGGTCCTTCATAAAGCACCTTCCTTTTATCTTCCTCGATCTCGAACTTGACAATAAGATGTCCTTTTGCCGTGTCCGTGATCGCTACTTCTCCTTTCGGTTTCCAGAGACTGAGTAGGCGTTCCTTTAAGATAGAAAAACCAACCCTTCTGCCTAGCACTTTCACCACGAGAGCGTCCATGAATGGGGCGCATAGGCGGTCCAAAGCTTCCGCATGAAAGTCCACCGTTGGCAAAAGTGGATTATCATCCAACCAATTTGTATCAACCAACTCCGTAAAAGGTGTATCTGATGGTTCCACATAAGACTCTGTGAGAGCCGTGTTGCAAGTGACATCCTTGAAAGATCGCTGGGGGGAGGCCGGCTGCGACGAGCGATCCGGCGGTTCTGGGGATGGGCGGGCGGAGACGGCCGTTGGAGGAGAGGCGGGAGCGAGAGACATCTAGGGTTTTCCTCTTCAGTATTCTTTTGTATAACATGTACCTGCCACAACCATAAAGTTGAAAGAGAGAGACTTGACCACATGAACAAATCATTATATCCAGACTTTTTTATGATGTTGAGGATATGGATAATCAGAAGAAAAACATAAAAAATAAAAATAAAAAAATAAAAAAAAATAACTAATATTTAGCTTTGTGGGTTTTTGAATCCTAATCCATTATGCCAATCGACAAGCCGACAATCTCAACCCAAATGCTATTTTCTTGTCATAGATAGCAAATATTGATTTTATTAATTATAAAAGAAAATTACATAATTATTTCCCCAAGATTGGAGCTTTGGTTTGCCACCTGATGGGTAATTAGACGTGGAAAACATTTGTTAGACCATCTCCAATAGCCAACACCAAACTCAAACCCATTTTACAGTAAATATCACATCAAACAGTAATTCATCTCCACCCATTTACACTAAACTCAAACTCAAAAGAATACTCTATATATTCTTTCCTATACAAACTTATTTATTTTTTCAATCGTACCCATCATTTCTTATACATTATACATTAACCCCACATAAATTCAATACTCATTAATTAAGAAAGAATTACATAATTAGAATATGAATCACACTAAATGGCGGGACATATATACATATTTATTTAAAAGCAAACGATTTTTATCCAACATCAAGAATTGGAATTTGTGTGTTTTTCCCACAAGTGTTCAACTAATGCATTACGAAGTTCAAAATGTGCATCTCTACTTCTCATGTTCGTGCATATGCTCAAGCTGAACAAGTGCGTTATTTTACAAAAAAGAGCCAAAGAACAAGAGGTCAACCGGATCCTTATGCAACTGGAACATATTCTCCGTATTTCAATAGTGTTGGAGGATCCGATGTTGATTTAGATGACTATTAACTTAATTTTTCGTTTGCGTAGTTATTTGGTTGTGTACGTTTTTTTAAGTTTTTGAGATGTGTTATTTTTAATTAGATCAAAACTTTAAAAATTTAGTTATCTTTTATGTTTAAATTTTACTTTATAAAGAAAACTTAAAATTTTAAATCTAAATAAATATAAAATAAATTGAATAAAAAATATATGAAGTATAAAATTATTAATCATAATATAAAATTAGATCAATATTCAATTTGCAAAAATTGGAGGGATGAGATTGCAATTATTTTAATTACAAAAAGTGAGATAGGTTTGTGAATAGTAAAAACTCAAATTTGAGTATTTACTATTCATAAAACTCAAAAAACTTAAAATATGTTTGGTTTTAGGATAATATTGGAGAGAAGATGCCAACCCATTTTGAGTTATAGGATACCATTGGAAATGCTCTTACCAGGCGACGTATTTTTTTGAAACGAGGTTGGGCCATAAATAAATTACTTACTATTTAACTCGTACCTTGATAATTTTCTTCTAAAGCCACTCAGTATTCAATGACATCTGTTGACATAAATAGGTTTGAGTTTGATAACACACATTAATCAATCAAGCTAAGTAAAATCTCATGTTAAAACTCACTGCATTTGAGATTCAATTCAGTGTCTCAGCTGATTGTTATGCCCGAAAATGGGAATCCTAAACTCCCAATGAAATCAAAATCAATGAGAAAGGCAAGGGGTGGCACCACTATATATTGGATCAACAGGACAAATAGTCTCACCATATCTATATTTCCAGTAAACGGACAAAGACAATAGCAGCACCACTACAAACTTAACCCAGAAACATGGACATTGTCAGAAGTCGGTTGAAGTACCACTCCCCAATGAAACAGCATACATTTGTTTAAATTTCATGGTTCTAGTTTAGATTCAACACAGTTGCGTCTCAATAGGGTTACTGTGGTGGAACCATTTTCTCCAGCACATACCGGACTGATTTGCAACCCTTAGATTAAAAATTGTATTAGTTGTATGGTAGAGATCACGCGAAGGTAAAGATGTAATTGTAACATTTATTAATTTATTTTGTATTAGTTATAAATTACACTTCCCGCGCGTTCAGGTTTCTCATAATACAAATAATGATGACGCCGCTGGCTAATCACCGCCGAAGACGAAACACCATTGGAAGAGAAGGCGACTCTTCAAATTCAATTAAACTTAATGCATTTTATAATCAAAAAAGAAGGAGAAGAATCTCCTAATCCAATTAAATTTAATAAATGAGAATTAATTTTCATATCTACTTTAAATTTCAAAAGATAGAAGATTTAATTGCCTGGAGATTTTATAAAATCTCTTCCGCCATAACTCTCACCTTCAGTCATCTTTCCCCCCATTCATGAATCTGTGGGCGCAATCGGAGTGAAGAATTGGGTCACTAAACAGAGCCGGCTCACTCGCACAGGCATCTTATTGATTCTCTAGGCAATTTCTTCTATCGAGTGGTTATCAACGCAGCACTGCTATCATTCCCTTACGGAATGCAGAAAGGGGTTTCTCATCAGAAAGAGAGTTCGAGCATGAATCTGGGTTTTGAACAATTAATACAAGAAAAAACTATGGAATGCGTTTCTTAACCATTTTGACTGTAATTATTTTTACTATGTTGCAAAACAGAAGGATTTTGTGACTGGCTGTAACAATTTATTTTTTTGGCTGGAGTCTGTCTTTTTCCTTTTGGGGTTATTATTGGGAACTTTGTCTTTTTGGATTTACGAAAAAGGAACAAAATTTATTTCGTGAATGTTGTATACAGAGGGGGACCGTATATGTGTTCATGTATCAGCAACATAAGTGTGTCATTCTGTGCTTATACACATAACATTTTGTTTTCACAACTAAGCATTATGTCTTCTTTAGTTAACTATTTATACACGTGCATTCTGTTTTCGTAAGTGAAATATTATGTCTCGTATAATAACCACTCTGTCTTGTTTTCCATAGGAATATTTCAAATAAAAACAATTAGGAATGAACACCAAATGTTGTTGCTCTAAATATCCACTCTGTCTTGTTTCCCTAAGAATATTTTAAATATGTCGAGATGTCGGTCTTTTGTAAAGCTGTATCACTATTTTAGAATTGGGAAATGGGACTAATCTTTTGATAGTTTTAAACCGGAGAACATGAGCATAGGGTGTGGAGGATTGGTTAGGAAGGGATGTGATGGAGGGTTGTATATCCTGTAAAGAATGCAAGGAGCGTAGGAACTGATCTCACTTAAAGATATCATTCCAGAGCCTTTCGCTTGTTATATTATTCACAGATTGATCAATTGTGCTTGGTTTGCAGAAATATTGGTGGTAAAAATTAGATTGGGTGGATGAGCCACAATTTTAGACGAAATAAACTTTATTAGTATAATATAGTACTTGATGACTATTGGTCCATTATATGTTTATTATATGAGGCTATACTCAACATCTTTAGTGCGTTTTTCTCAATCAAGCATTATGTCTTCGGCGAACGGAGCAACACCGGCTACTGGAACAACACCGGCGACTGGAGCAACACCGGCGACTGGAGAAATATCATGTCCGATCAGCAAGGAGGTGGTGGTGAGAGATGGCGGCACGATAAGGAATAATAAAGCAGTTGGGGATACTGTGGTTCGGCGAGGTGGAGGCTCCGGCTGGAACTGGCGCATCACACAAAGTGGGAATGTGGGAGGAAAGAGAGGTGCCAATGAACACAGAGTTTTTTTTGGGGTGTATATTGGGAACATTCCGACAGGTGCTGCCAATCTTGGTATTCTGCATGAAATGGAAAAGGTGGCAAAGGTCCGCGACTGGTTCGTTCCGCACAGAAGATGGCCAGAGAAAGGCTTTAAGTTTGGATTCTTTTGCTATAACAGAAGATCTGAAGCTGAAGAAGCTATAAGAAGGATGAATGGAAGGTTTTGGATGGGCAGGATCCTTAGGGCAAACTGGGCAGCTCCAAGTAAGAAGGCTTATGTCGAGGGTCGTGGTGAGTATAGCTGGAAAAAGCGGCAGGAAGTGAGAAGAGTCACCGGAGCGGGAGTCATGAATCCGGGGACAGCTGCTTGGAGGGACGAAAGAACATACGCTAACGTTCTAAAGGAAGGTGGAAGGGGTGTTGGTAGTAATGTAAAGGGGCCATTGGAGAAAGTGGTGAAACTGGACATGGTGCATGAAAACATGGAATGGCTTCGTCGATCGGCCCTTGTGGAGATCAAGTGCCTGGAAGTACTGAGGGAGTTCCAGGATTGGATTTATGGTGGCCAACATAAGTGCATGGATATCATGTACGGAGGTGGTCATATGCTGGTGGCGGTTTTCGAAAATGCGGGAGATAGGGATAGATTCCTTAATGATAGAACATACCATATCTTTGTGGTTTGGAAAAGAATGTGAGAGGAGGGTAGCGTGACCAAGAAACCCCTAGTCTGGATACACTTGATTGATCTACCATATCATGCATGGAGTTTGGAGAACTATCAAAGGATTGTAAATGGTTGGGGACGTGTGGTTAGTGTCGATGCAACAACCACAGGTAAAAAACGACTTGATAGAGCCAAATTGCTGGTTGCATTATATAAACGTGGATCTATCCCAAAGGAGGTGAGAATTCAAGTTGGGAAACATATATCAAACATTCAGGTTGTTGTTGATCATAGTAAAATGGTGGTGGTGGAGGAGGATGCATGTGAGAATGGGGGAATGGAGGCGGAAGAACAGATTACACCGGAGGTGGTGGCTGATGACCTGAGACGGCAGACGGAATCGGGAAGGCCCGGGACCTCCGAACACGGGGAAGTGGGACAGGTTCATGATGACACACCTGAGGGAATGGAAAGGCCAACAGAGAAGGCGGCTATTAATGGAAATAATAATGAAGCATGCAACATTAGTACCAATGAAGGTGAGGCGGATACTGGTGGAAAGCAGGACGATAATTCCAGACAAAATACGGTGTTGGGTAGTGGGCCTAATTTAGGTGGGCCGAAGGGGGATGTGAGTTATAGTATGGGCCTGGGGAATAGGAACATAAGTATACAAAACTTACGGCCTCGGGCTGTAAATGAGGACGGGGCCTATCAAATTAGAGAGGGGGGAGAGGTGTCTGGTCAAAGTGGTCCAAGAAGAGATGACAGAACCATCGAAGCAGATTCCCCTAATGGTGGCGATACGGAAACATGGAATTTGGTGTCTGCGAATTTGCTGGGGGAGACAAGATCTAGTAGAAGTGGCGGGAATGGGGTGGGAGGAAGGCAAGCATGTCCGGATTTGTGTGATGGTGAGAGATGTGTCATGGAGGACAGAGGCGTAGAAGGGGGACTCGAGGGTTCTGAGGAGGAAGGGGATGAAGAGGTGGTGGAGGCCGTCGGGGCGTCCAATTGCCCAGAGGAGCATGCAATGGAGATGATTGATGGTCGAATTGAAACGAGACTGGATCTAAGTGAAGTTAATGAGGCTCTTGCTAAGGTTTTGGTAGGGAGGGGGAAATTGGCCCGAAGAGGTAGGAAGAGAGGGAGGAAGGCGAAGAACAGAGGTAATATCCAGGGCGGGAAGGGTAAGGGAGTCCACGGAAGCACAGGAGATAGTTTTGCCCAACTTCAATTCACAACAATGCGAGTCAAAGGGGGAGTAAAGGTTGTGGATTTCTCAGAAGGTGAGGCTATTGTGGAATTGGCGGACAAGATTGGATTAAAGTGCCTGAAATCGAGAGGGGTGGTACTAGAAAGAGTCAGGGAGGAGTTGGATAGGGCATAGGAATAGGGGATTGAGCTATTGAGGATATTTGTTACAATGCGTATTATATCTAGCAATCTAAGGGGTTTAAATGGGGGGGTTAGAAAGAGGGCGGTGGCTCGGCTATGTAAGAAAATGAAACCAACGGTGTTATGCGTTCAGGAAACGAAAATGAGGATGATTAAAGAGGGGGTGGTGTTTCGAATTCGGGGGTCGAGGGGATGCAAATTTGTATGTCAGGCGGCAGTAGGGAATTCGGGGGGGCTGATGATAGTGTGGGATAATAGCTGCTGTACATTTGAGGTTATTGATCAAGGGCATCATTTTTTGTGGGTTAAGGGAACTATTACAGGGGTGGAGGGGATTGTGAATCTGATATGTGTTCATGCGCCGAACGATAGGCGGGAGAGGGGCGAGTTCTGGGATTTTTTATCAAATTTTTGTGTGTCAGGGAATGAGGAGCTATGGTGTATCGCAGGGGATTTTAATGCCGTTGTATCGGAGGGTGAGAGAGTGGGGGAGAGTGTCGACACAGGGTCTATGAGAGAATTTCGAGAATTCATTGATCGAACAGCTTTGGTGGACTTACCAATGGAAGGTGGTCACTTCACGTGGGTTGGTAGAGGGGGGAGGGCGTGTAGTAGGTTAGATAGATTCCTTATTTCGCCGGGTTGGCTGTGCATGAGAGATGGAGTGATTCAGCGCCGGTGTGATTCAATCCTTTCGGATCATTATCCGGTTAGCTTAGAGGTTGGGGTTACGTCATGGGGACCGAAACCATTTCGGTTTTATAACTATTGGATGAATCAAAAAGGATTTGATGAACTGGTTAGGGAGGTGTGGGGAGAGAGGGGGCTGGCTGGGAAAGAGGGTCAGTCAGAGTGGAGAGTTGGGGGTTGAAACTGCGTAAACTAAAATCAAGGATTCGTAGGTGGGAAGGGTATGGGCCGGGGGAATTGGAAAACCGGATTCAAAAGCTGATGGCTGAGATTGTTGAGGTGGAGGATCAATTACAGGGGATTGGGGAGGGGAGTGAGTCTGGTGAGGTGAGGGAGGCTTGGGCGGTGAAGAAAGGGGAACTACATAGTTTGTGGTTGGCAGAGGAACGTAGATGGGCGCAAAAATCTAGGGTGCGGTGGTTAAAGGATGGAGATCGTAACACTCGATTTTTCCAGGCTATCACGGTGCTGAACAGACGCAGAGGGCATATTGGGGCGATCAAAAAGAATAGTCGGATCATTGAGGAACCGGAAGAAATTAAGGAAATGGCATTTGATTATTTTAAGGATTACAGGAAGCTGACAAGGAATGGTTGGAGAGGGAGTTTACAGAGGAGGAGATCCGAGAAGCGGTGTGGAATTGTGATGGTAATAAGGCGCCAGGCCCGGATGGATTTAATTTCAGTTTTTATAAGAGGTACTGGGAGCTAATCAAAGGGAATGTGATGCGGTTTTTTAGAGAGTTTCATGCGGGAGAAAAGCTGCCGAGGGAGGTTGGGGGATCGTTCATTGTGTTAATTCCGAAGGTGGAGTGCCCGGAGGACTTTAAAGATTATCGGCCAATTTCATTAGTCAACAGTATCTATAAAATGGTGGCCAAAGTGTTGGCGCGCAGATTACAAGCAGTGGTAAGTAGCGTGGTTGGGGAGGCACAAATGGCGTTCATTAAGGGCCGTCAGATTCTCGATGGAGTGTTGGTGGCATCGGAGGTGATTCAATCTACTTACTCGTCTGGCAGGCGGGGCTTTGTGATTAAACTAGACATCGCAAAGGCCTATGACAACGTGAGATGGGAAGTTCTGTTGAGTGTAATGAAGGGCATGGGGTTCGGTGACCAGTGGATAAGTTGGATTAATGAATGTGTTTCCTCGGCGTCTGCGGCTGTTCTAATCAATGGGTCGCCTACGAGATTTTTTGGAATGCAAAAAGGGGTGAGGCAAGGAGACCCGATGTCGCCTTATCTGTTTGTGTTAATTGCCGAAATACTTAATAAGATGCTGAACAAAGTGGCTACGTTGGGAGACCTCCAGGGGCTGGAATCAGGTGGTGAAGGTCCAGTCATTACTCACCTACAGTACGCGGACGATACACTTCTGTTTTGTAAGGGAGAACTAAATCAAATTATCACCATTAAGAGAGTGATGACATGTCTGGCATTAGCGACTGGATTAAAAGTGAACTATGGAAAAAGTTGTGTGTATGGCATAAATTGCTCGGATATTGAAGTCAGGGAGGCTGCTACACTTCTTGGATGTAGTATTGGGCGGTGGCCGATGGAATACCTCGGAATTCCAGTTGCTGGTAGGTTAAATGGCTTAAACATTTGGCAGCTGGTGGTGGACAGAATCGAGCAAAGGCTAGAAGGCTGGAAAGGCAGGATGTTATCGCAAGCAGGACGATGGTGTTTAATAAGGTCAGTAATGAACTGTCTCCCAGTATATTTTCTTTCGATTTTCAAGATTCCGAAGGGGGTGGCTGAGAGGCTGGAGCTGTTGGAAAGAAAATTTTTTTGGAACGAATGGGAGGGGGGGAGAAAGTTGCATACTATTTGTTGGGAAAGGATTTGTAGACACATAGGGGATGGTGGATTGGGAGTTCGGGATACACAAAATTTCAATTCAGCCCTTCTATTGAAATGGAGATGGCGGTTTGGAGTTGATAAATCTTGGTGGAAACATGTTATAGATGCTAAATATTACGGGATAGGTAGCCCTCTAATACCGGAAGCTAGGTTGGGTAGATCTGTATGGGGGAGAATTTGTAGCGGTTGGGATAAGGTTGATGGCGTAGGGGCTGGGAATGGCTTTGCTATTAAAGTAGGGAATGGTACTAGGACTCGGATGTGGCAGGATGTTTGGGTTACAGAGGGAATGTCGTTGAAAGCTTTGTTTCCCAGAATTTATGCTTTATCAATTAATAAGGAAGGGATGATCGGGGAGTTTGGAAAATGGATGGGTTTTGAGTGGGAGTGGAATATACAATTAAGAAGATCCTTATTTGATTGGGAAAACAACATATGGGTAGACTTCATGGGTATGTTGAAGGGGGTGAAATTAAATAGGTACATGGAAGATAGGGTAGTGTGGTTGAAGGATAGCAAGGGGATTTTTTCTTTGCATTCATGCTGGTCTCGGCTGGGGGATGGGAATGCAAAGGATAAACACACTTTCTGGAAAGGTTTGTGGAAGGTGAGAACGCCTATGAAGGTAAAGTTAGTGGTGTGGAAAGCGATTAATAATGCACTTCCGGTTCGAGAACTCTTAGGGGCTAGGGGCTGCGCACAATCCAGTGAAGTAATATGCCCATTATGCAGACAGGAGAGGGAGTCGGTAGACCATCTATTCTGTAGATGCGACTATGCAGGCTCGCTGTGGTATAAAGGGGTTGAATGGTTTGGGGTAGAGTGGGCACTTCCGAGTAGGGTGGAAGAGGTAATAGCTTGGTGGTGGGGAACTACTCCAAAGCGAGGTGAGAGGGATGTGTGGCTGATCACAGGTTGTGCTATCATATGGATAGTGTGGAATTACAGGAATGCGGTAATTTTTAAAGGAAAACAACCAAACTTACAATTAATATTGGAAGAGGTTAAATGAAGAACAAGCCTTTGGTGGAGGGTTGGGACGAAGGACACCATGTCAGGTATGGGAAGCGGGACACTATGTTTTCCTGAGGGGTTAACCAGACCTTGGGGAAGGCGAGCTGGTGTGAATAGAATAGGACTAGTTTGGGAACAACCGATGGTTGGGTGGTGGAAGATAAATTCGGATGGTTCATCTCTTGGGAACCCAGGGCCAGCGGGGGTAGGAGGGCTTATCAGGAACGACGAAGGTAATGTTATATTCATTTTATCGGATTTTATTGGAGTTGCGGATTCGGCCGAGGCTGAAATCACGGCTATTAGCCGGATATGTCGGGCATTGGTTCGGGATCATGGTTTTCCATTTCCGAAGCTAATATTTGAATGTGACTCATACAACGTGGTGCGATGGATTCAAACACCGGAGAAGGTGCCATGGAGGTTCAGAGACTTGATGGGACCAATTGTGGAGATTGTGAATTTTGCAGGGGAGGTGCGGTTCCAACATATCCTGAGAGAACGCAACGCGGAGGCCGACCACTGGGCACGACGTGGAGCTAATGGCGAAGACAGGATCGAACAATGGTTTTAGGTGCAGCAAAAACATAAGGGAGAAAGGGGCGCGGCATCATTATGCGGTTTTCGGGTAATGTCTTCGTTGATTGTCTGATGGTAATTGGCTGTGCGTGTAATGCTATATAGAAGTGGTGTTGTTTATTGTTGGAGTGGGGAATAGGTGATGTTTGAGGAATGGAGAGGAGTGTGTACTAAGGGCCTGCGGTATGTGAATACTTATGCTGGATTATTTAGGCTGTCTGGTGGAGTATGCATTTGAGGGTGAGATGTTGTAGTATTGAGGTGCAATGTTCTGTGTACTCTGTTTTGAAATGAAAATCTTATTCTCAAAAAACAAAAGCATTATGTCTTACTCCATTCATTTTAAAATAAATGTAAAGTTTGCACAGTAATTATTATTTATTGAGTAAAATTGATTCGACTTTTTACCATAGTTATATAAGACAAAATGTAGTCAAATAAAATCTTGTTGGATTCGTCTAATCGTATATATTTAAAATATCAAATTTTTTATAATTTTTACTTTTATACAATTTGAGATAATAAGCATTAAAAATATGTATTGAATTACGTGAAAACATGAAGTGTTACATTTATTTTGAAACGAATTGAGTATTTGGTAACCATTTATCACATGCATTCGATTTTCCTAAGTGCAGCATTCTTGTATCATATTACAACCATTATGTTCTTTTCCTAGGAATGTTTCAAATAAAAAAACAAGTACATTTAACACCAAACCCTGTAGATAACTAATCTATTGCATTAGTTAATAATCAACTAATAAAATCCCTTAAAATGAGCAATTTTTAAACTGGTTGAAAATTTAAATATAGAATAAAGGCAAAATCAAAACAAACATAACAAAATTGAAGTTGAAAGAGTGGAATTAGATCTTTCTAAATATAATGGAAACTAGACTTAACCTGTAATGGAGTGGCATGCAATAAAATCTATATAATAAATCCTGAATACTTTTTGGCCTGTGTAGACTCTATTGCCCTTATTCTATATAACTGATTCTTTTTAATCTTTAGGGTTTTATCAGTAATTATACCACCATTTTATAATCAATGGCTACAATTAATCCACGTCATCGCTGATTAAAATCGCTGACTAATTCCAACTCACCATCCACGTCATCAATATCTATTTATAGAAAATAAATCTGTCTATTAATATAATAAAATCTTGAGAAAATCTTATTATATATCTTAAAAGATATAAATTTTTTTATGACACTTGAAAGATATAAATTTATTAAAACTATATAATATAAATTATTTGTTTGTATATATTTTAAGAAATATTATTATAATATTATTAAATAAATTGAATTTTGGTTATATCAACAAAATAAGGAATATAATAACCATATTTTAAATAAAAAATACATCATTAAAAATATATATTGAAACTTGATCATTAAAATCTTAATCAGTTATAAAAAATTTAATCAAATTTTAGTCATGAGTTTTGTATATTGAGTCTAATTTTGAAACTTGATCTCATAAATATAGTTTTGATAAATAAAATAATAGGAGTATAAAGGGAAAAAAAACCCTATTCCTCCCATAACATTGTCTATTTTCCCATTTCATCCCACAAAAATTGTATTAACCAAATCCATCCAATAATTTTACTAATTTTTGCCTAATTCATCCAAAACCCCCTTAATGATATTTTTGAGCTGACGTGGCAAAGAATTAACAAGACAACCAATTTGAGCTGATGTGGCATTTTGGACCGGACCCATTGAAGAAACCAGGACAAACGAAATAAATTTCCCCCCATCCAGAAAATTACCCTACCCCCAGCTCGTCTTCCCCAAAATTAACCAGTCGCTTCCCTTTCTACCCCGACCGTCGCATTTCCGGCATCCTCAGCTCCCCCGAAATTTTTAGGGCTTGCAGGCGGAGTCTCCAAGAGCTTAATCAGGCTTCTCAGGATGTTATAATTGGGGTTCTCTACACTGATGTCTGGCCGGAATTAAAATCATTTAGCTATTTGAACATGCCGGATTTGTCGGCGCGGTGGCGAGGCGAGTTGAAGCCGCCGGAAATTTCAATTCGAGGATTCACTGCAACAGGAAGTTAATTGGCGCCCGCTCTTCTCTCGGGGGTACAATACTGCCGCCGCATCCGGAGGGAAGGAAATCCAATCCCCTCGCGACCACGAATGCCACGGCACTCAAACGGCGAGCACTGCCGCCGGCACTCCAATGTCAAACGCAAGCTTCTTAGGTTACGCCGCTGGAATTTCCCGGGGAATGGCGCCGCAGGCCAGAATCGCCGCTTACAGATTATGCCGAACCTCAGGTTGCCTCGGATCCGACATCCGCGCCGCAATCGACCGCGCAATTCTTGACGGCGTCGACGTCCTATCCATGTCCCTCTGCGGCGGTTCCGCACTTTATTTCCGGAACACATCGCCGTCGGAGCTTTCATGGCAATGGAAAAAGGCATTTTCGTTTTGTGCTTGGCAGGAAACAGTGGACCTTCAAGAGAATCAATTGAAAAAGTCCCACCATGGATTATGACTGTCGGTGTCGGCACCATTGACAGGGTTTTCTGCTTTCGCCGCATTAGGAAATGGCCAAAGCGTGGGGGAGTTTCGGTATACAATGGACAAGTTAATTTTGGGGAACACCGTAGAGGAGGAGGAAGAAGGTAATTTTGGGGATTTGGGAAAAATTAATTCTAATAGGTCAAAACCGCCATGTAAGCCTCCATATAAGGTCAACAAATGGTCAAAATTTTTATTATTCCATAATCGAGTGCCACGTCAGCTCAAAAATGTTATTAAGGGGTTTGGATGGATTAGGCAAAAATTAGTAAAATTATTGGATGGATTTGGTTAATACAATTTTTGTGGGATGAAATGGGAATATAGGCAATTTTATGGGACGAATAGGGTTTTTTTTCCGGAGTATAAAGGAAAACTAAGTATTACTGTATTAAAAAAGATATAGTGTTAGTATTTTAATATATTAAATTATCTATATCTACCTATATATATAAATCTTAAATATTTTTTAGTTTGTACAGACTATATTATCTTTTTTAACGTCAATTCATCATTTCTAAAGAAATTTTGAAAAATCTTATTTAAGGTGTAATCAGTTAATTGACTTTAAAAATATTGATTAATATAAAATGATTCATCACCTAAAAAATTTCATATCATTCTAAACAAATTCTACATCATTTTTTTAAAGGAAAAAAATAAAGAAAATGAAAAAACAAAAAAATATCATAGTTCAATTATTAACATAATATCCTTAATTGTTAACTATTTCGATATAAAATAAAAATGTATATGAAAGTCTGAGTAAATTGTTATACAAATTTTTTATAAATAATTTGTATTCCAAAAGGATATAAAAAGTATTTTAGTATAAATAATATGTAAAGATTTGTGGTAATCATACATAGTTTTTTGTGGTAATTCATATTTTGAATTGTTAAAGGTTATTTTTTCCAATTGCTCTTACTATTTTAGATATGAAAGCGAACCTATATATATTAGTTTTTCAATGATGAAAAAAAATATTTTATATAAATTTCTTTTTTTTATCCTCCTATTATCTCCTTTATTTCCTTACATTGTTTTTATATACATTTCCACCACCATTCAAGCATAAGTATTCGAACCTTATGTAGTCCCAAAAAAATAAAATTATATTATAATTTTATAATCTTCATTTAAGTTCAATACCCGTGCACAGCGGGTGAAAAAATCTAGTTATAAGAACTTATAAAAGTCATTGCCAGAAAAAGGAAAGAAATGAGCAATAGACAATTTACATAGAAAGTATTATGTACGGTTAACATAAAAGTTATATGTAACATTTTGTATTCATATATATCATATTTTGTTTTTAATATTGCTATCATCATGTCTTGTATAAACATATCCTCAAGTATAATTTATTTTATCTTATGTTAGACATTTTATTTCATTCAATATTGTAAAATCTCCTCTTGAAGGAGCCTGTATAAAGGAGATTTTACAATATACATATGAATTTTTTCCCAATTCTTTGCTAAACAAAGACCATGTCATTTATTTCTATTATAAGTTCATTGGCGAGTGCATATCAGGTGCAGATCCCTTAAATCCCCAAAAAGGTTTGTTTGATCAATGATTTTTTTTTCTGAAGATAGAAATTCAGAAAGAACAATTCATTGAAGATTATGGTTTCGGAGGTTTGCTATATGTACGACCATATGCATTTCGGACCAATGCAGTTCTAGAGTTAATTGAACATTGGGATATGGAAGGAGAATGATACCCAATTGTCAAAAATGGATTTTTAGTGACGAAGACATTGTCGAGTATATGTTTTGCCTTTCGGACATGGAAATGTCCAATTGAATTTCATAAAAATGATATTCTTTCAAGGTTAGTAAAAATATAATTATTTGTATATATCTAAGTATATATGATTATATCCTATGTGCAAACTGAAATTCTGAATTGAAATAGTTTACATTCTGTCACCTCTTAGTTGTCATTTTGTCTTGACATTTATGCCACTCTGCCATGTTTTCTTTCATTTCTTTTTCACCTTCCAATGGAGCCGTTGTAAAAATACAACTTTATGTTTAGCCATTGTGTTTTCAGTATAATTAACTATTTTATCATATAGTTGCAATTCACATTCTACTTTACATTAAACACATTCTATTTTCACACTTGACATTCTACATATCACACGATATGATTGAAACATATCCTATCAGCGTTAAAATCTAGTGTGCAATTCACCAAAGACAACATTCTAAGTGGTGTGATTATGGACAAAGATACAACCTTTCGAAATGGAAACTTGATTTCTGGAGGTTATATACATTGCATTGTTTGGGTGCCCTGCTCATGAGTTTTGGAAACATCTCAATCAGATATTTGGACTCTTTGGAGAGTTCGCAAAGTGCTTCAAATTTCAACTGGTCTATTGTGACGGGCAAATTGATAGCCGGATTAAATGCAACAAAAAAGCATATTGCAAAAGGCATACTGAAAATCAAAAGCCAAATGGGGATTTTCATTGTTAAATGGTATTCCTTCATTCTAAATTATATGTTGACCGTGTTCATTATTATTTTTGCAACAAATGTTATTTGATTACTTGAATATAAACAATTTCAAAAGTTGGTGCTACACTTGTATTAATAAAAGGGACTTAACTTTGTAATTTGTTGCGGGCTTATTCAAAAAACAAGTCCATGAGACCATTCTAGCACGGACCATCAATGAGGATAAGGGGAAAGAGTCCGCATTGCCAACAAATGAGAAAAATGTTTCTTCTGTAATGTGTATTATAAATATGTTATAAAACTAAAGTTTTCATTTGTATAGAAAATGTGTAAACATTCCTTTTGGTGCATTCATTTCAGATACCAAAATAGGGTATTACAAATGTTGTTGAAACATAGGTTGATCAATTTGAAAGTCTATTAGTTGATGTAAATAGTCATTCAAATTTATTTACTGGAATACATATTCTATCCCCTTCCACAAATAGTATATGTTATTTCTTTCGGTATATATATTCTATTCAATAGAATGTTACACTGAAAGAAACACCATATACTATTTATGAAAAGAGATGGAATATGTATTTCTAGAAAATAAAATTTAATGACTATTTACATCCACTGGTGGACTTTTAGATTGATCAACTTTTGTTTCAACAACATTTGTAATGCCATGTTTTGGTACATGAAATGAATGCACCAAAAGAAATGTTTACACATTTTCGATACAAATGAAAACTTTAATTTTATAATATACTTTTATAATATATATTACAGAAGAAATATTTCTATCATTTGTTGGCAGTGTAGACTCTTTCCCCTTATCCCCACTCTGATGGTGCGTGCTGGAACGGTCTCAAGACTTGTTTTTTGAATAAGCCCGCAACAAATTGCGAAGTTAAGACCCTTTTATTACAACAAGTATAACACCGACTTTTGAACTTGTTTATATTCAAGTAATCAAATATCATGTGCTGTAAAAATGATAATGAACACGGTAATCATATATAAATATATAAAAACACAAATTTAGGATGAAGAGATACCATTAAACAATGAAAAATCTCCATTTAGCTTTTGATTTTTCAGTATTCCATTTGCAATATGTTTTTTGTTGCATTTAATCCAGTTACCAATTTGTCCCTCACCAAACCAGACCAGTTGAAATTTGAAGCACTTTCCGGACTTTTAGAAATCTTGAATTGTTTAGGGAGATTTTGTTTAGTTATATTTTTTAAGAGAATCCATTAAAATCTATAAAGATTTAAAATCTACAGCTGAATGCATGTGTATAAATGGTTACCTAAAACAGACATAATGCTTAGTTGTGGAAAACAGAATATTATGTGCGTAAACACAGAATAGCACTTACTTTGCCGATACATGAATCATATATGGTTCATTTTCCGCATATCAAAAAAGACAAAGTTCACGACAATAACAACACCAATAAGGAAAACCTTATGTTTTGCAACTTAGTAGAAATAATTACAATCAGAATGGTTAAGAAATGCGTACCATAGTTTTCTCTTGTATTAATTGTTCAAAACCCAATTTCGTGCTCGAACTCTCATTCTAATGAGAAACCCGTTTCTGCGTTCCGTAAGGGAGTGATAGCGGTACTGCGTTGATATCCACTCAACAGAAGAAATCACGTAGAAATCAACAAGATACCTGTGCGAGTGAACCGGCTCTGTTTAGTGACCCAGTTCTTCACACCGATTGCAGTGAGAGTTATATTGGAAGAGATTCTATAAAATCTTCCGGCAACTAAATCTTCTATCTTTTGAAACTTAAAGTAGATATGGAAATTAATTCTCATTTAACAAATTTAATTGAATTTGAAGATTATGTCTTCTCCTTTTTTGATTAAAAAATGCATTAAGTTTAATTGAATTTGAAGAGTCGCATTCTCCTCCAATGGTGTTTTAGCTCCCGTGATGATTAGTCGGCGGCGTCATCATTATTCGTATTCTAAGAAAGCTGAACGCATGTGAAGTGTAATTTACAATTAATACAAAATAAAATAATAAATATCACAATTACATCTTTACCTTTACGTGATTTCTACCATACAACTAATATAATTTTTAATCTAATGGTTGCAAATTAGTCTAACATGTGCTCGAGAAAATGGTTCGAGCACAGGAACCTATTAAGACATCTTCTCAAAATGAAAACACCCTTTAGGAATCTGATTCTCTCAAATATAATAATGCATTCCTCTATCCCATACAAAGAATTGGATTTCAAATTGCTGAAAGAGCCCCTTTTTTAAATCAATCAAAGAGCCTTTATTCACTTTGACCTTTATTCCAGCAGACTTAACTGTTCCCAAGATTATGTTTTTCTTTAAATAACCAAATTATTCAACAGGGAGTAAGATTTGGCTACAAAGTTACAGCTTCCACCTGATGTTCATATTTGAGGGGCCATTTGTGAACATGTGGGAAGGGACAAAAAAATTGGCTTTTCTTAAAATATCTAGTGATAGCAGACAAGAATCCAAAGCTTTGGATACTGCATCCAGCATGGCAAATTTTTCGTATTCGGCAGAGGTAAATATCCCAAGAAAATGTTGAATGCAATCATAATTTATGATTAAAATATACCCTATTTGTGTGCTTTTTTAGCATACCAAACTGGAAAGTGGATGAAGAGATATATGACCTGATTGATCCCTTCCTCTCTCTTCTTCGAGCTGAATTTTCTCCACTTTCTTCTTTCCTTTCTTGAGTTGAAAACTTGAAATCACTCCATTTGGGCTATAGAATATTTAGCAACAAAAATGGGAGCTAGAATCATATGGTTTCTTTCAGTTTTAAGTCTTATTGAAGGTTCTAAAAGCAGTACAAGTATGGGAAAAACCTGTCATTCCAACGACTTAAAGGGCCTAGTGAGTTTTAAGACAGGGATCCAAATGGATACCTCTGGGAGGATCCAGAAATGGACAGGGCATGATTGCTGCAGTTGGGAGGGAATTACCTGTGACAAAACTAGTGGTAGAGTGACAGAAATCAATCTTCCAGGTCTTTCCAGTTTAGGTGACACTCCTCTCCAGGCCTGGATGAATGGCTCCTTGTCTCCAATAATAACACTAATCAGCTTTCTTGAAGCCATTGATCTATCAGGGCTCACAAGCTTAACAGGACATATCCCTCCGCTGATTGGCATTCATCTTCCAGAGCTCAGAAAGCTCTCACTATGGGGAAATAGCATGGATGGCCCATTGCCAGAAAGCATTGGTAAGCTGTCTAAACTTGAAGAGCTGTATTTATATGAAAACAGCTTTTCGGGTTCTCTGCCTCAAACAATGGGGAATGTTCCAGGGCTCAGAAAACTGGATTTACATTCAAACAGGTTTTCAGGTGCTATTCCTGAAACCATAACACACTTGAAAAGCCTGGAAAGTCTCAACCTGCAGAATAATTTCCTGACTGGAAATATACCTGATGGAATTGGAGATTTGCAGGCTTTGGTGGACCTTGATCTGTCGAACAATTCTTTAGCCGGGAGAATCCCCCTTTCCATTACCAAGCTGAAAGCCATTTCAATTCTGTACCTCAACAATAATCATCTTGTTGGGGAGATTCCGCCACTTTCGAGCCCTGAACAAATGCCTTCCCTCAGCTTCGTCAGACTGAATGATAACCAGCTAACAGGAAGAATACCTCCGTCGCTTGGGTACCTATCTTCCCTGCAAAGAATTTCCTTAGCAAATAACAGGTTCCATGGATCAATCCCTTCAAGTTTAGGCAATTTCAGATCTTTAACAGAGATGTACCTCAATGGCAACAAGCTATCAGGGCAGATACCGAGTTCAATAAGACGGTTGTCGCAGCTTATAATGCTCAGAATTTCTTACAACATGATTGAAGGAACATTGCCTCATCAGATGGCCTCTTTGGTAAATCTTCAAACGCTCGATGTGTCATTCAATCAGATGAACCTTTCTTCCATCCCTAAATGGCTCCTGCAACTGCCGTCGCTGACTCGTGTTCACTTAGCAAGGTGCAACATCCACGAAGAAATTTCTGAGGATTTGTCAACGACTCGGAGTGCGTTGCAAGAGCTGGATTTATCGTCCAATCGCATCACAGGAAGCATACCAGAATGGATAGGAAGTCTCACAGAACTCTATGCACTGAATTTGTCGATGAACGCTCTCATTGGCAGAATCCCGAACTCAATCACGAATTTAGCGAGCCTGGGGGTGCTAGATCTTCATTCGAACAAATTAACGGGTTCGATCCAACAGATTTTCCAGGTGCAGAGCAGATACAGTGGTGACTCATTGGCGTTCGTCGACCTATCGGATAATAACTTCACGAGTGGGATCGAGAAAATCGGAATGACGACGCAACTCGGAATCCTACACATAAATCTGTCAAAAAACTTATTCGAAGGGAGATTACCTGATTCAATTGGAGGACTACAATCGCTAAAGATTCTAGATTTGAGCAGCAACACCTTCGATTCCGAAATCCCACCCTCGTTGGCGAACGTAAGCTCGTTGGAGAGCCTCAAGCTGCAGAAAAATCACTTTACAGGGGAAATTCCAAATGGGTTTCTCAGTTTGAGAAACCTAAAGGAATTGGATCTGTCGTATAATTTTCTCAAGGGAAAAATACCCTTTGGAAAGCCTCTAATCAATTTCCCAAGAGAGTCTTACACTGGAAATAAAGGCTTGTGTGGTATGCCTCTTGATCCCTGTAGGCCATGAACCCTAATTTGTTCCAATTGAATGTAGCCCCCAAATTTTATTGGCCCCATGTAAAGAATGAATGACCTATTTCCTTTGTAGTTCAATTTCAATATAATGATCCATTTATGAACACACAAAATTGTTAACTTTTACCAGTTCTTGAAATGAAATAGTACAAAGTTTCGGGAGGAAAACAGCATTTATTCATCATCAAGAAGCAGCTTATTTTTACAATTATTCTAGGGTTTCTTCAGAGGACCCAAGTTGATGATAATTCACATAATCAATTTCATTCAACCTTAAACAACACAAAATATGCTCTGGCAACTCTTCTGCTTTGTTTCCCTGTTGCAAATTATCATCATACAAGAAAGCACATTATCAACATGTTTGAAGTACAAACCAATAAGAACAAAAACTTAATTATAGTATTCATTTCTAAGCAGTGAATATATACACAGTTACCTGAATTGTCAATCCGAAATCCAAAACACATAGCTTTAGCCTGTCGAGGAATGTTTCGAATCCCTTCCTGGAAATGTAGCTAAATCTATGCATATCCAAATCGATCTCAAAATAATTATCGCCCTGCAGGAAGATGAGAAGGACGTTGAGAAACAAATGCATCACTATTTTTCATGCACCATTATGAGTTGAATGCTAACACATTTTTAAGAATGAAGATATGAACAACTCAAACTTACTGAGTAGAAATCATGTTGTGGGCGCGAAAGCACAGGTTTCTCATTGTAGGCATGCATGAGCTTCCTCTCAGCAGCGCTCATGGGAATATCATCCACATTCACTACACGGCCTAAAATCTTTAGCCTTTCCCTGAAAGGTATTGTTGTCTCTGTGCGAAAGCCTTTCACTTTCTCTACTTCATCGTCAATGAACTTCTGCAGATCGTAATGCATTCACAACAAAAATCTGAATTAAAATGACAAATATGGAATACTACTGACAGAAACTTCGATGTTACAAGAATCATTTAGTTCATGTGTGAATCGATTTACTAACCTTTATACTTTCTTGACCATGGGCAGGGAAGTCTTTGGCAAAGGTTTCTGAAAGCTTGTAATACATAACGAAGCTAATTCCTTCGCCATCTATTTCACCCTGAAATATGGCCGTTGGATACAATGGAATCTGTAACCAGAGAAAACAAGGCATTGTCAATACAAAAAGGCAGAGTCTGTACCACATTACAACAATAATCCAGGTGCAAAAAACAGATCATTTTCAAGAAATTCATTAATCTTGCACTCTGTATACCGTACCTGTACATTTACAACGAGTATGGGTGGAAGTTTCTCTGCAGAATTAATCAGAGGAAGTTCCACAAACCGAGCAATGTGATTAATCTTTCTTGGAGATAAGAACACATCAAGACCAAAAGGATAATATGCAGCACTGTTTGAAGCAAATTCTTTCCTCTTGTCCCTGAGAAAATTTATATGCAATACATGAGCGTGTAACAGATGAAAACAGAAATCAATATTCCCGGATCATTCAAATGATCGTATATCTCTGCTTGCCACAAATGCATGGAGAAAATGAATGTCTCTTACCTGAGATAATTCGCTCCCCTAATCCTGAAACTTGCTGGTTCAACATCTGACCAACTATCAGGTACTTTCTTTCCCAATGGGCAATAAGGGACTTGGGAGCCAGCTAAGGGTCTTCGTAATAGTGCCTTGGAAGAAACTGCAAAACATATAAAGGCATAATACCAACTCTCAGAAATATGATGGTTTATGGAACTAAAGACAGCACATAACATAAGCAGGACAATGCATGTTTATGGGTTGAAATGTATTAGTGATACATATTATGGCCTTATGGGCATATATAAAAGAATCAACAATCTCTCACACACAATTAGATCATTGAGCTGATCCATAAATTCATTAGGCAACAAGTGACACCAAAAAGTGTGATAAATATAGATCAACAATAAGAAATTCATCACTATTCACTACTCACGTAGTGTAGCAGCAGGATGTCCATCCTTCCACTTGAAAGACAATTTCAATGCAGCCTTTTTCTTTGTACCAGGAGGGCTAGAGGGTCCTCTCTTCTCCACTGGAGCGACAGCTGAAGCCAGGCACGGCAAACAATTATTCGGGAGAATTCCACAATTGTCCAATATGGTATCGTCCCTGCCAGGGGTTTCATCAGAAGAGCAGGTGATTTCATCAAGGGACACGTGCTTCGCTTCATTCGTTTGCTCATCAGATTTCACTTTGGAATCAGAATCATTAGGAACTAAGCTTCTAGCTGGTCCGGTGACAGGATCACTTTCAGAAGTGCTAATTGATGTAACATCATGGTGATCAGGAGAAGAAACATGTTGGGAATTTGGATCTCCATTTACGTGATTATCATCCCTAGGAGATTCAGCTCCTGCTATTGATGCTCCATCTGAAGCACCAAAAGAATGCACGTCTGCAGAAGTAAAAACTTAAGCATGATATCAGAACAAGCATGACTATACAATAACAATGGAACCAAACCAGTAGATTTCCACGCACCATCAGGGAGACTCAGGAAATCTTCTTCATCGCTCCAGTCAGATTCAAGGACAGCAGCCGAATCGAACCACAATTCCTCAGCACTTCCTGCATTCCCAACCATGTGAGGCATAAAAGTCAATTAGGAAGACATTATTTCAAAACCAAAAGTGAGATTCAAAACCCAAGAGTGCATTTATTGAGAGACATCATTATCACATGACCCAGCTTCATACAGAGGGAATTCACAACAGAATCACAAGTGGAAATCATTTACTTCCAAAAACCTTCAGTGGGCACCTCATATCTTCTTACTGAAGCATTTAAGAACAGGAGAGACCTTTTGCAAGTCTAATACTGGGAAAAGGATAAAAGAATGGACCCCCACAAAGTACCAAAATCCACAAAACTAGCTAATGTCATTCTGTTAAATTAGTTTTGGGGACTCACAAGTCACAACAATGACCCTTACTGAAACAATAGATTGAAATCCTTCCTTTTCATCAAAAAAATGTAGCAAGGCCTAAAATCATCTATTTCCTTGTTCAATATTCCTGTAAAAACTTCACCATAAGATCTTTACCACCTTCACAAACTCACCATTAGAAATTACAGCTCCACTTGAATTGTATACTAAACTACCAATACTTCCTACAAACAATCAGAATGCATTTTATCAAGCCAAAAAGATTTCAATTCCAATTTTTTTATACATTCAGAATTGAATATGTATGGCAGATATCAAATTCAGAAACACTTTTCTCATCACCAGAAAACCAACAACAATGCCATCCATCACAAACAATAACATGAAAGTATACAACACACATACACCAGAAACACACACAGAGAAGAATAATCGAGAGAAAAACGAACCAAGAAAAGCGGGATTATTAAAGGGACGATCCACAGGTAGAGCTCCACACCTATCGACTCTATCCGATGACCGATCAGACAAATGAGAAGAAACCTTTTTCCTCAAAACCTTCCTTCTCTTCCGATTCCTCTTCCTCTTCGAAGCCCCGAATTTTCCACCCACACAATTCCCCGGGCGCGATACGCACGCCCCCATTTCTCTTCTCCGATTGTAATATACTCCAATCAATCGATTAAACCACTCTACCCTGTTTTATTTCAATTGAGAAAACTAAGGTATCGAATGAAAGGGGCCCTATGTATGTAGCTCAAGATTAAGCGAACAAACAATCAGTTCGCGTGTAATATCAACCACAACAGAAGTCTAGAGCGACAGAGGGGATCATTCTAGAGAGAGAAAGCGTGGGCTGGCGGAGAACTCCGATTCAACGCTCACGTCCCGACTCCCGAATAAATACATACTAGTATACTACTACTATTCAACTAAACCCAAAAAAAAAAAAAAAAAAAAAAAATTGTCACTTTTGATCTGCCAAAACAACTGCTGTCAAAATCGTTCACCCCACCAACCACTGTTGTGTAAAGGGATTCACAAAAATTATCTCTTTTTTTTATCAAGAGTGGTTAATGTTCGGATTTTTTTGCGTGTGAAAAAGGAAAATGTGGGATTTCGTACTTGAAGGAACCATAATCAAATCATCAATTTATCAGCTGAAAGAGAAGAATTGCGAGCAAAGTCAAACCTAATGCAAATTTGAATCCCCAATGCAATTTATTTATTCATTCCACGATGCTGTGATCCTGAATTGAAGAAAGGATTCAAGAACAAGCAAAAAAAAAAAATAGGCGAATCAGAGACGGCGGTTGCACGCATTATTGGATTTTAAGGTGGCCATCACACGTGTCGGACATCTGTGGTCTCGCACGTGTTGACTGGACGGAATGGAAATTATAAGTCTCAGGTGCGTGCGTGTGTGCATCGCGTTGTTTTCTACTTCTACTTCAGTTGAACAAAAATAATTTGGTGATTAATTTTATTATAATTTTATAATGCATATGGGAGAAATTAAATAAGATACTAATGGATTCAAATCAAACGAGTTTAAAGCGAAATAGTAGTAAATTAAAAATTCATTGAAACTGAAAATATTTACTGCTAATTACTTCCTCTGTTTTATAAAAATTATAACGGACCCACTGTGCACGCAGTCCAATATACATTTTAAACCATTAATAACTCAAGTTCAGTACAAGTAAAAATTCTAAAAGTTCGATATTTAAAAACTATTCGACGAGACGAATCTAACAAGATCCCACTTGACTATGTTTTAACTTGTATAACTATGATAAAACTTTAAATTAAAGTGCGTGGGTGAATAGTACCAAATCTATCAATGTTACATTCTTTCAAAAACAGAGGGAGTATTTTGCTTCTACCAACTATGGTCAGAGCTGTTAAACGAATTCGTAAGCTCGTATTTTTTGGGTTCGATTCGATATAGTTCGTTCAATTCATTTATAAATACACATATTTTGTTAACATTCAATTCATTTATAAATACGCTATTTGCAAACATTCATTAAGAGAATATATTTGTAATTTTATATAAATTTTTTTGAATTTAAAATATATATATTTATATACATTAAAGTTTGGGATTTTCAATTTAAATTTTTAAATGTTTTTTAAAATCTAAAAATATTCAATACAATTTGTTTTTCGGGGGATACAAATTTTTTAAATCTACTCAATTTTTAAAGTCCAAAAACTTGGGCAAAATCTGAACCGAATGCACTCTTGTAATTCTCTCAAATCTAATTTAAACTATTTTAATGAAATGAATCTGTAAGCCCTTTTTAAGCTCATCAATACAGTAGCCTTTCGTAAATGCAGTGGATTTGTCTCTCTCCCAAAATAATCGCTACATTCACTGGCGCTCGAATCTAATATATTGCCTTACATAAGCGATATTTCATAATATTTTTTAGTCACATAAAGAAATACTCCCGTTCCTTTTTAAATGGAACGTTTTGACTTTTGTTACTGTTCATTAAGTAGCTTTGACTCGACTTTTTAATACAATTATATAAGACTAGTAAATAACCCGTCGAGACTCGACGGGCATAACTATATATTTTATATAATATAATTAAATTTTATTTTGAGTAATGAAAAATATATAATGATTTTTTATATATTTAAAAGAGGATGTATATGATATTATAATTTAATTATTTTTAAAGCTAACGAAGAAATCATATTATACTGTATTTTTTAACTTCTGTGGTTTGTCCAGTACAAACCTAGCATATCAATAAAAAAAACTTATTAAAATACATTTTTATTTGATTTGAAATTTAGATTAAGATAAAATAAAATTTAAAAATAAGTATAAAGCATAGTATGAAAATTTTCCTAACAATTTGCTTAAAATTTCATTGATGAAAATCTCATTGATAAGGGTTAGTATAACACTATCTTTAAAAATGTTAGAATTTGAAGTGGTGCAGTTTATTTTTGTATATGTACTTTAAAAAATTAACGCTATAGGATCACCCGTAGAGTTTATAAGAATATCACCCGAAAATGTCACATCTAATTATAAATCTCCAAAATCAATACCACATTTACCATCACCTACATCAATTATCCATTTTACAAATTTTCTGTCATAAATAAATTTCATTGTAAAAAACATTTCTCGTGGTATTTTGAGTTAATCATTTTTAATTGTATATTAATACTTTTAGCCACATCTTGCTAGTGACACAGAAATATTACAACATAACTGTAACGTCTCAGTCACACCCACTTGTATAAATTGTCCGCTCTGGGCTACCCCCCCCCCCCCCCCCCCCCCCCCCCCCCCCCCCCTCGCGGCTTTAAACACGTCTACAAGGGAGAGGTGTTCACGCCCTTATAAAGCATGCTTTGTTTCCCTCTCCAACCGTTGTGGGATGTTACAATAACTGTTCATTGCTAAAAACTGGTTTTGGAAGATAAAATCCGACATTCTTTAAATATTGACATTGACTTATGTTTATAATCATAGCAAAACAAACTGTGAGTGAGAATTTCTCATCTCATATCGAATAAAAAATTTGGTTAAATGAGAGAGGCTCATAATCATTCTACCAATCAAGAATTTTCTGCTTTCATGGTTTACCGAAAATTAGTTTAACCTCAACTATCTAGTTCCGCATCTTGATTACTATCAACCTACTTCCATTACATAATTTTATTTGATGGATATATATTCCTAAGAAGCATGACTATGCAACCCTCATTCAACTTTATATCATGATTCGATAATTCGGAACAATTGATCGTATTTAGATATTCCAGTGAAAAATAATTCATTGGCATTATCTATGCTTTCATCCTTTTGACAAATATTATTAAAACTGATATATATATATACATTTTCATTTACAGACATACGTTCCATGATGTAATTATTGATTGTAGCAACAATCTCATTTGTAGGGGTTAATATATAGTAAAAATGTTTGGATTTGAAGTAGTGCAATTTATATTTGTATAAGTACTCTCAATAATTGCCGCTATAAAATCTCTCGAAAAGTTTATAAAATTACATCTGAAAATGTCACATCTAATTGTACATCTTCAACATTAATACCATATTTACCAATTACCATCACATATATGAAGTATTCATTGTGCAAATTTTTGTCATATATAATTTTCATTGTAGATAACATTTCTTATAGTATCTTAAGTTAATCCATCTTAATTATATATTAATTAATACTTTGAGTCCCCTCTTTACAGTGACACGAGATATTGCAACATATCACTGACATGGATAAAAACTTGTTTTTGAAGATAGAGTCTAACCTTCTTTAAAGGTTGACATCTACTTTTTTTTTATTTCTTATAGTCATAGTAAAACAAACTGCAAGTGAAATTTTTTCCTCTGAAATCGAATGGAGAATTTGGTTAATTCAGACGTGCTTATAATCTTTATACCAATTAAGAATTTTTATCCCAAATATTGAGCTTTGTTTTAATGAAAAGAGATGTTATATAATTTTTTAGAGAGGTTAAATAATTTTCTGAGATAAGTTTTTTGCAGATAGAATTCTCGTCACAATCTAGTGGAATACCAAATCTAGAATGTGCAGTCATACCTCTTGGAATGAGTAAGGGTGCTATTCCGTTGGATGCTACATGCAGCACGTAAAGAAAAATGTATCAACACCCATCACTATCAACTACAGACATTATTTTATTATAAACATTCTTCTCATCCTCAATCAACAAAGGTAATAACTTAACATGATCTGCTTTCATTTCTTCCTTATTATAATTCGACTCTTCTACTATCAATAGATTATTTGTTTCAAACGTTAAAACTTCATTCAGTACCGGCATTCTAGAGAAAATTTTTAAACTTATAGATTTTGTAACAATTAGCCATTCAATATGAACTTACTTTGATTATTCATAATCTCAATTTTCAAACAAAGCTATATTTATATTTGTTTTTCGTCAATTGCAAATCTGTTAAAATATAGATTAATGAATTACATCATCTGTTTTTAAGTGTTACACTTTCCCTTTTTGGGTGTTTGGAAATAAGTGTTACATTACCATATTTGAAATAATTCGAAGGTTAATAGTTTTTACTAATTATACTCAAATTATTATTTTTTTTGTACTCATTAAAATAAAACTCAAAAGGAATAAAGCCAAATGTTATCTTAATTACTTCAACTAAATAAATTTTATTAACTTACCTTAAATTTTGTGTCATTTCCTAGTGTTACACTTATTATAAAACCGATAGAGTATTTCTTAAAAAAGATTCCTTCCATCACACTCAAAGTGTCTCATTTCACTTTTCAACACTGTTTATTGATCAACTTTGACCTAATGTTATCGTAATTATATACGAAAAATATAGTCAAATTCGGTCTTGTTAGATTTGTCTAATCTTTTAGTTTTAGAATATATATATTTTACATAATTTTTACATATGTACATTTTAAGATATTAAATTTTAAATAAATGTATTGGATGATGTGTCCAAAAGTTTTGAGACATTAATAATGGGATAGAGAGAGTAGATTAAAAAATTATATTTTTCTTTTTTTGTTCACTGATGAATCTATTCGCAACTATATAATTATATATTACTTTTAAGAGAAGTGACATATTTTTTGTGAAATCATGGTCTATATATATACATTAATTAATATACTATATAAATATTTTTTATATATTCATTAATGTATCTTTTAATAATATAAGTTCTACATATACACTAAAAATTCCATTTAAATTTGAAATTCCATTTTTTTAAAAAACTTAAAAATTGTGGGAACTCTATATAAATTGGAAATTAAATATCTTTTAAGAACTAAAAATTGTGATTTCTATATACACATTAATATATCTTTAACATGAATAAATAAATCTAATGTGCAATATATATTTTGATTACATCATTCACCATATAAAAAAATATAACCAAAATTGAGACCAAACCTACACAAAATTACCAGTATTAGAATATGTTCACCATATTGAAACATAAATGCAACATATTTCTTAGTTGCCAGTGCAAAACTTCGTCATAATAACACTATGATGTAAAAACTGAAAACCTATAAATAAATACTAAATGCAGCAACAAAATTTAAAATAAATAAAATAAAACTGCAAAATAATAAAATCTAAAATAGATAAAATTAAAAAATGCAAATAAATAAAATCCAACATAGATAAAATAAAAAGTGTAAAATTTCAAATTTTATCTTTCAAATCTTTTTTAAAATAAATATATAGTGACACGATAGGATGATAGAGTAGGAATTTATAAGTAAATGATAGATTTTATACACGATGGAATAAAATCTATATTGAATAAATAAATAAATGGAAAAATCTAAAATTAGTAAATTAAAACATGCAAATTAATATCGATAAAATAAGATATGCAAAATTTCAAACGATTACCAAATCTAGAATGTGCAGTCCTACCTCTTGGAAGGAGTAGGGGTGCTATTTCAGTGAATGCTACATGCAACACAATATCGCTTCTCCAACGAAGGGCTAAACATAATATTTTCTAGATAAATTATCGATAAATGTCTTGTTATTCCACAACGTAAAGAAAAAAGAATTAACCATCATCACTATCAACTACATATGTTACTTTATTATAAATATACATCTGCTCATTAATCAAGAAAGGTAATAGCTTATCATGATCCGCCTTCATTTCTTTCTTATTATAATATGTTTCTTCTAGTATCAATAGATTATCTGTTTCAGACGTTAATACTTCATTCAGTACCGGTATTCCAGATAAAATTTTCAAATTTATAGAATTTGCAGAAATTAACATGTCAATTTATAAGAAAGCTAGATTTATATGTGTTCTTCCGTCAATTGCAAATCTGATAAAATATAGATTAATGAAGAATTTCTTCAAAATAGATTTAAAAAAAACTAAATCTTCATTCTTTATTTACTGATGGATCTATATGCACCACAATAACTCATTATACACCCAATTCTTTAATTTATAATATGCTTTACGAAAATAACTAATTTACTCTAAACCAATTATCTATAGAAATGAATTTTCAAAATTCTCTTAATAATTATAATTTTTGTATTATTTTTAATATAATAAAACATAGTAAATAAGATTTATACTATTTAGTATATATTTATATACAATTAGAATGATATAATTATAAAACATAGTATTGTGTAACGATTATCAACTACTATAAAATTGTAGTATATTACTTTTAAATAGTGTTTTTTGTGTGTTTTGGGACAAATTATCTGATTTTTGCCTTTGCAAAATATAAATAATCGGTTAATCCTGTTTGTGTACTAACTTCGATTAATCTATTATTTTCGTTTTGAGGGAATGAAAATGCTATTTTCTTGCAGCTAGATGTTGGTGCTGCAAGAAAATTGCGTTTAGCCAAAAATAGATTTTACCATATTGTTGCCTTTTGAGGTAATAAAAAACGTAAATCCAAATACTTTTTAATGATTATCTGATTATTGCGATTTGAAACAACAAAAGCTCATCCAAACACTTAATTTTCTACAGCACGTTTTGTTACAGCAATTATCTGATTATCCGTTTTCTTAACGCTGTAGCACTTTTTAAAACGCACATCGAAACACCCTCTTAGTAATGATATATTTGTATATTTCTTTTAGGAGAATTGATATATTTTTGTAAAAGCATAACCTATATATATACATTAATTAATATGTATAATTTTTTTCATATATTAATTAATGTATCTTTTAATAATATAACATTCTTATATACACTGCGAATTCCATATAAATTTGAAATTTCAAATTTTTAAAAACTGAAAATTGTGGGAACTCTATATAAATTGGAATTTAAATATCTTTTAAAAACAAAAATTTGGGATTTCATATACACATTAATATATCTTTAACATGAATAAATAAATACGATATGCAATGTACATTTTGATTACATTATTTACCATACCAAAAAAAATATAACCAAAATTGGGACTAAACCTACACAAAATTACAGACATTACAATATAATCACCACTGAAAATGTCTATTCATGTCATAATAATCCTATAGTGTAAACCTCAAAATCTATAAATAAATAATAAATACAGTAATAAAATCTAAAATAAATAAATACAAAATAGAAAATAATAATATCTAAAATAGATAAAATAATAAAATCCAAAATAGCTAAATAAAAATACAAAATTTCAAATTTTATCTTTCAAATCTTTTTAAAGGTGAATAAATCTCTATTGAATAAATAAATAAATGCGAAAATCTAAAATTAGTAAATGAAAAATGCTAAATAATATAAAATAAAAAATACAAATTTTGAATTTCAAATCTTTCAAATATATTTAAGAGTGAAGATTGTGGAATTCCATATAAATTGGAAATTCCATATATTTCAAAAACTAAAAATCTATAATGAAGAAATAAATAAATAAATGTTAAAATCTAAAATTAATAAATTAAAAAAGCAAAAATCTATAAAAATTAGAAATTTGAAATGAAGACACTACATTAAATTTAGGATTGGTTGTTCACTAATGCTTTTATATATATATAGATAAAATATAGTCAAGTGAGATCTTGTTGGATTCGTCTAATCGCACAGATTTAGAATATCAAATTTTCATAATTTTTACTTGTATGGAATTTGAGTTATTACGGATTAAAAACGTGTATTGGATTGCGTGAAATGTGGGTCTGTAGCACTTATTTAGGAACGGAGGAAGTATTTTTAAAAATATATATATATATATATATATATAATGTAATGTGAACAAAGGAGCAAAAAAGTAGTACAGTATATAAAATGGATAAAACAAAGCACAAATTCGTCAATATTTTGGGCTATCTATCATTGTAACATCCCGATTAATTAACGCATAATTAATTTAATTAGTTATGGTTAATTAATAAAGATAAATAATATGAATTATTTTGTGAGAGAGATATTGGATTTAAGTGGAAGAATAAGTGGGTAGTAAACTCACAATTTAATAAGAGCTCAAGTGCTCAAGTTGAAGAATTAAGGTGTATTTGGTCCAATACTTGAGAGCCCAGCCCAATTACTTACCTTTAGGCCCGACCCGCAACTCTTGGCCCGGCCCGGAGCAATAATTGGATGTTGAAATCAGATTTTGGGATGGGGAGACCCATTTCATACCCAAAACTTCTCCATTCCCGTCACTATGCAAGAGCAAAATTAGGGGTCATCCATTTCTTGAGAAATTGGAGTTTTGGGAGCAAAATTGGTTGGGGGATTCACTATACTATCTAAGGTAAGTAATTTCCATCATCCAATTCATGTTTTTATGAAGTTTGAAGTGGTTTTTGGAGGGGATTTTGTTGGTGATGAAAATGAGTTTTGTGTGTTAAAATTCTTGTAGATCGGCTTGTATTGAAGCTTGATTCTTGTTTGAGAACTATAATCTTGTTGTGGGAATTGAGGTAAACAACTTGGTTTGCTCTTGTTGGGGTTTGACTTGAAGTTGTAGCTTGTTTTGGGTTTATGTTGGAAGAATTCTTGTGTTGGAAGAATTCTTGATAATCTTGGAGTTTGATCTTGTTTTGTAGCTTGGAATTGAAGCTTTGGAGGCTAAATCCTTGAAGAATTTGGAGCTTGGATCTTCCATAACCAAGGCAAGGGTAGTGAATAGCTAAAAATGGGGGTGGAGATGGGTAAAAATGGCCAAAAACAGCCATGGCAGCAATTCTGCCCGGTGCTACAGTACCGGTGCTACAGTACCGGTACAGTAGTGCTACAGTAGTTACCGCGGTAACTCGTGCAGTTACCGCAGTAACTCGCCACAGTAATTACCACGGTAATTCGCACAGTAATTACTACGGTAATTTGAATAGTAATTACCACGGTAATTTGAACAGTAATTACCACGGTAATTTGAACAGTAACTACTGCAGTAACTTGTACAGTAGTTACCGCAGTAACTCGCTACAGTAGTTACTACAGTAACTCGCTACAGTAGTTACTACAGTAACTCGCTACAGTAATTACTACAGTAAATTGCTACAGTGATTGCTACAGTAATCGCTACAGTACTGGGCTGCGTATGTCACGCGTTTTACGCGCGCAGGTGCGTAGTGAGCGCAGGAGATAGAGGAAGGAATGC
>JAOANR010000002.1:55202950-55344037 GCA_030278955.1 Hygrophila difformis | reverse complement strand
GCCAATGGGATGGTCGTGCCATAATCATCAGGACCGTCCCAAATCTTCTGTTTTGACTCAGAACGTTCGGGACAGTCACAGGACGGTCCGTATGGACCGTCCCTTATCAGTAAATGGCTCACACGGGCTTGGGGGTGATCGGACGGCCGTCCCTTCACAGTCAATAATGCTTTACCATACATGATCTATAGATTCACCAGATTTTCATGGACCACTTAACCACGTTAGGAACAGACACTTTGCCAGGTTCTTTGTTTTATAACACCACAATTCCATTATAAAACCACAACAACATACCAACATTCATCATCACATAGAACCATAAGCAAACATAAAAAATATAATCCAACATCTAGAACTTCAACTTCCAATATGTCCACATTGCACTTGCAAAAATAAACCATAAAAAATATAATCCAACATCTAGAACTTCAACTTCCAATATGTCCACATTGCACTTGCAAAAATAAACCATAAAAAATATATGGCAATCAAGTGTTTGTGCTTCAATTAACCAACAAAAATGGACATGTCCACATAACCTACTTAGAAACTCTAGAAACTCGCGGGTTCTTGCACGTACGTACGTTGTGGCCGGGCAAACCACATTTCCCACGACCCCCACTGGTTTGGGAGGGAATGCGTTTTGTTTTCGGTCGCCCCGGCTGCGAACGCACGTCGGGGGGTTGAACTGTGTCGGTCGCCTCCACCGTTGCTTCTTCCTCGTGTATCATAGATATGGGGTAGATAGCACTTTCGTACGCCTTACGAAACATTTCAACACTGTAGTAAGGATCCACGTAATCGTACGCAGAGACGTGCATGTCCGAAATGCAAATCATGGCGTGGGCACAGGGATAACCACGGATTTGCCATTGTTTACACGAGCACTCCCGTTTGTTGAGATCAACTTCCATCCTCGACAACCCCTCCCGCACCTCGTACAATCCGGCATTCGACCTAACACATATCAATGACCTCGACTTGTCCAAATTAGATTGTAGTTTTCTTTCTATTCTAGGACACATATCTTTGAACCATCCCGCCGACTCCTGCCTTCTATCACACATCATTGTCATAACTTTCAATCTTATCAAATCCACCATGGCAGCTGGTGGTAGACCTCTAGCAATCTTTATCCATGAGTTCTAACTCTCAACCACATTATTGTTTAATACACCCCATCTCATTCCCGGGAAGAACGCATTGGCCCACCGTTCCGGACGGGAACGTGCAATGAACTTCTTGGCAGGTTCCTTAAATGTATCAAATATCTTCTTCATGTATTTTTCATAGTCGGATGCATGGACAGATTTTGCAGCCAACTGGAAAATGTTAGCCCATTTATTTTTGTTGTGTACAGGAAATGAAGACAACACCTGTTACAATCAAGTACACGTAATGCATCAAACAAACCATTCAATTCAATAAATCCCGAGTTACTATGATATTTTAAAATGGGATACGTACATCAGTTTTAAAATTCTCTATTAAATGACGTAGACATATTGCATGCAAACTTTGTGGGAATACTTCTCTTTTTGCGTTCAGAAGCCCCGGGTGCCTATCCATGAATAAAACAAGCTTCTCAAAATCGAAATCCTCTCTTTGTGCTTCAATGGCTCCATGCAATTTCTGACAAAACCATCCCCAACTCTCGTTGGTCTCACCATCAACAACTATAAAACATAGAAAATTAAATACCATATAAACTTGTGTATGCATAAAGTAACAAAATATTTATGCATAAACAAAATGCGCACTTGCAAATGCTACGGTGAATATGCCATTGTTCCGTCTTGGCCTATGACCGCAAGCACATGTCCTTTCCACTTTGTCTTTATGTGTGTGCCATCAAGAAACAAAATTGGACGGCATCCAACCAAGAATCCCCGTATGCACGCGCCCAAGCAAATAAAGGTCCGGTGGAACTTGTTTGTGTCGGGGAATATCTCAAAATCGGCAATAGTACCCGGATTCGAATCCTTGAAGGCTTGGCACATACCCTTTAATCTATTGAATGAATCCTTGTCTTTCCCATGTATTTCTCTCAATGCTATTTCTTTCCCCATCCAAGCTTTATGGTATGGTATATGTACGCCATAGCCGATCTTTATATCATCAATAGCTTGTCTTGCCCTATATGCCGGATCAGTTCTCACCTCATCCATAATCATACTAGCGACCCAGTTAGATGTGACTTGTGGATGATTTGTATCCATTATATGGTTAACTCCGCAAGTATGTTGTAGGGTACAAGTCCGAATGCCGAATGTCTCATCCGACGTATGATACGATGCATATACACGCCACCCACATTTTTCCACCGTACATCTCGCGATAACCTTGTTGTTCCCATTCTTCACGTATCTAAACCATTTGTTTGTGGCAACGCAATATGTCCTCAGAACCCGACGAAAATGCTCAACATTTTCGAATATTTTCCCTTTTCCTTCAATGCGCTCAATGCCTCCCGAGCGTCCATCCAAAGCCTCTCTACTCACCAAAGCCATTTCATCCGGGTTTTCAAAATCACATGCATCTTCAACCCTACGTAAAAGTTCCCTTTGCCATTCTACCCATTGTTGATGTGCCAAAATGAATGATATAAAATAAGCATAAAACAAATCATACCTTCTCCTCTTCTTCGGCGACCCCTTGGACATGGCTATCACGTTGCACAAATGTACATTTGTTAGCATGTGATATTGAATCATCAATTTAATGTCATTGTCCGTTCTTATTGTTACAAGCAACTTGTTGCCGGGGGCTTCATATTTGAGATTGTATAACAGATGATCAAAATCTGGCCATCGTTTGATCATCTCCATATGCACATCATTCACCGTAGTCTCATTGTTTATAGAGATTGGGTACTTCTCATTGTTATACTGACAAATCCCGAGAACGGTAAAGCTACTAATACTATTGCTCATTCTCTTTTCTACAAAATGCAAACAAAACAATATTACCATTCAATGATTTCACATTACCTATCAAATATATCAAATAACCCGATAAGTAAAATATATCACATTCTAATGTAGATAAACTGTCACAAACAAACAAGCAAACAAATAAAGACATGTTTCCACTCTACACAAGCAATGAACACAATACTAACAAAAAACCTAATAAACAAAGATTGAAACCCTTACTCCAATAAGCCCTAACTGGAAGAGCAGACTACAAAATCCCGATGGAGCGTCGTCCACATCCACCTGCTCTTGCCGTCGTGCGCGTCCTTCTTCCCATCGTCCGGCGTGAAACAGTCGCCACCGCCCTTCTACAGTGAAATCGCTGGAAGAGCAGAATACAAAATCGCGATGGAGTCGATCGATTGAACGTTGGAGTAGGGCATATGAGGGTGAATTAGTATTTTCCATTTCAAGAGGGTATTTTAGGATTTTCTCACTCACTTGTGATTAGATTAGTTAAATGATATTTGCTTAACTAATGTTAATAGGGGTCCTTTGTTGTGATGTGTTTGTAGAGGGGGTCCCTGACTCTAACTTTAGTTTTTGATAGGGTCCCAAGTGTAAGAAGCCCTTTTATCAAACTACTTTAAATAATTACTACTATTAGTTAAATTATTACTCCGTCCCATTTCAAATGTCTTATTTTCTAATTTGGTCCGTCACACTTTATTTGTCAAATTTCTTTATTTAGTAAGTAAATTTTTACTCTTTCAAACAAACATCATATCAACGATCTACTCCACTTTAACAATAACTCATTCTACCTAAAATACCGAGCAGTTTGATTTAAACTTTTATCATAGTTATACAAGTTAAAATATAGCCAAGTGGGATCTTGTTAGATTCGTCTCACCGAGTAATTTTTAAATATCAAACTTTTAAAATTTTTACTTGTACCAAACTTGAATTACTCCTATTAATCGTTTAAAATGTGCATTGGACTGCGCGCACTGTAGGTCCGTTACAATTTTTAGAAAACTGAGGGAATATTACTTTATGAAACTAGTGACATGTTTTCCTGTTAAAATGATGGATAAATGCATCTGATTTCTGTAATGACATAACAATTGCCAGCAGGTGTAGGCATCGCTAAATGATGTGTAGCCCTTTGTAAATTTATGTGTAAGCCTTATAAAGTGATTTATAGACGGTAGATTATTTTTTTTATTACTTTTTGGTTCATAACCTCTATCCATCACTTTTTATACTCATACATCAATTTATATACACATACCATAATGTGCCAGCACCTACCGTGAGTCAGTCTGCTCCGAAACCGGCCCCGGATAAATGGTCATATTGGTGGCGTTAATTTATCAATGGAAAGAAATAAGGGAAAATTCGAAATAAATACCTCCCTTCCCATCCTTATTACCTCTTCAGTACCCATAGGGGTTTTTTATCCCTTTTCAGTACCCAACACTTTTTTCGTAGGAGAGAGATTAATATTTTGACAGTTTTGCCCTTACTTAAGTCTAGTACGTTTTCCTTATCAGTTTTGTACATTTTGCATATAATTTCAGTACTTTTTATATTGGGTTTCAATACTTTTTCTGGATATTTGGGTTTTTTTTTTTTTTTTTTTTTTTTTTTTTTTTTTAACAGTTTAAAAAATTTTTTATTAGGGATTTTAATTGTGATTAACCGGTATAATTAACCTGCCACTGTTTTCTTTCCCGATCTAATCCCTTTTCATATGCCTGTAGGTTGTTGATTTCATCATTTATCCAAAAACTTAAATCTAATTCTTCCATTATGAGATTTTTTCTGGTTAAGATCTGCAAGCATTTTATTTTTGCTTCGATTTGGATTTTTACAATTTCTTTTTTAATGCGATATCTTTCAATCGCAGTTTTCTCCCATTTACTGTAGTCTCTTATTGTTTTATAAGTCATCTTTAATGTTGATTTCTGATATGATTAATGAATTCTGTTTTAGAAGTGTTCAACTCTTCTATTTTCGTTTTGAGGTCTGTTGATTGGTAACTTATAACTTCTTCATATATATGAACTGAATTTAGAATAGTTTTTATTTCTTCATCACGGTTTAACACATATATGAGTTCATGTGCTTCTTCTTCTTCATCTTCTTTAGATTCTGTTAACCTTATAATTGTTTCTTTAAGGTCTTTTATTTCTTTTTCTATTTTCCACATGATTTCTCCAAGTTTTCCACATTCAGGACAAATATCAAAAGGTATTTGTACTTCCATTTTTAAATCAGTTATTTCTTGCAAAACGTTCTTCTTGTAATTTTTTCCACATTTTTTCTTCATATTCACATGCTATAAAATAGTTTTCACATCTTTTTATATGGTTATCCTGTAATTTTTCAAAAACATTATAGATTTTAGTATGTTTTTGATAACTGTTTTCTAGAATTTCTATTTCATTTTTTAGAAATTCAGCCTCCTTAGTCACTTTCCATTTTATAATATTTTCAAACAATCTTTGTTTTCTGCAAATCATGTCTATTTGATTTCGCTTATTCATCAGTCTAATAAGCCAAATTTCACATTCTTGGCATAGAAAGTGTGTTTTCGGGTAAGGTACAATAACAAACCTTGTTTCTGTGTTTTTAAAAGATTCTGTTTTAGGGTTTTCAGCAGTTTTAATCATATTCTCCATTTGTTTTGATAAAAGATATTAATTATTTCAAATGGTTTTAAAACACTGATTTTCTGTACGCGAAAAACTTATATGTCGTGATGTCTTACTAGGTACTTGCCATCTCCTATTATTCTCTTGGTCGTGTTAAATCTCTGATTATGTGTTATGGGTCCGATTGTCCTTTGTTATGGAAATATTATCATAAACATTAAGTCCGCAATCCTCTTATTACCGTCACTGATGAGATATTTTTCTGGGCCTGTTTCGGGTTTCAAATTCAAATTAGCACTATCCAGACCTAGATCTGAAATGTAAGCAGGGGGTCTAAGGGGCAAATCAAAAGGGACAACAGTGACAAACACCATTATGTCTAACAAACATCCCTAAATTGTGGTTCCCCTAACGAGTCTTTCTTACAGCTTTTATGGCATAAAGCCTTTTAAATTTTTATCTTACTCCCCTAATGGCATATCTCATCAATTAAGTTTTAAAAGGTCACATATTCATGTTTATAACATTATTATCCATTCATAGAACAATCATACCATAACATAAATCATAAATTAACCCATACCTTGAGAGAGGAGAGGCTTTCCCGTTCAGACGGGCCCCTGTATTTCAGAAAGTAAAGAAAAGAGGAAGCAATCCACACCGGGTCTTTCTTTACAAACTGAAATTTTATTACTGAAAAGGGTAGGGATACAAGAAAACTAGAAAGAGAAAGAGCTTTCGAGAGTAGCAAGAATGCAGTCTCAAAAACCTTAGAGAGCTAAAGAGCTAAGAAGTGGGTGTGTGTTTTACAAGTGAAGAGCATCCCTCTATTTATAGATGGGAATGTCATCTAAGTAATCCACAACTACCAATAAAAACGTGCCAAGTGGCAAAGTTATCCGATAAGGTTCGGATGAAAAATCAAACAACTAGTACAATAATCCAACAATATAATAATGTAATAAGGAGGGGCCTAGTGCCCATTAACGTGGTTTTCCAAGAGTCACATGGCTCTTGTCTGCCTTTTGGTTTTATTCGCCTTGGATTCCTTCTTTCACATGGTTGGTGGTGCTTTTGGCTCCACTAGCATTTTGTTTTCCTCTTGACTTTTTTCTTTTCAGGATTCCTTCCTTCACATGCTGGTATTTATTGTGAATTCCAGCTCATTTCTGCGTGGCTCCCTTAGTACTCTTCATCATTGTGGGGACCGCCACTTTCTTTTTTCTGATTTTTTATGATTTTATTGGCCTGGAATTTTGCTTCATTTTTCTTTAGTGCTACCAGTGCACTAAACCTTCCATTTTTTCTGGTTGCCATTGCTTCAGCAAAAGTAGGCTTTAATTCCATTTCAAGGTTATGAAGAATTTCTTCTTCACTGAGGTTCTCAAATTTTCCAGTCTGTACTGGACTCATAGTTTTTGGCAAACTACCAGCCATAACCGGAATTAATGTGCTTTTACCATCTACCGGACTAGATGGGCTTAGTTCAACATTTTGGTCCTCAAAGACCTCAGGGTTAGAACTTCCCTGGTTTGGTTCAAAATTATCTGAACTTATGCTTTTTAGCAAAGCATCAGCTATCAACGGACTTGATTCGTCTTTACCGTCTGCCGTTTGAGACGGACTAGATTCAAACTTTTGATCCTTAAAGACCTCAGGAGTTGAATTTTCCTGGTTTTGCTGCATCCAGGCTTTTGCCAATTCTACTGCAGTCATAGAACTGGTGGGTTTGGGTTCTGGACCATAGACTGGTTTTTCTTCTGGCTTTGGTGTTTTTAGTGTAAGGGACACAATTTTTGAGGTCAATTTCTCATTTTGGTTCTGAAGGATTTCAAGTTTCTTGGTGAGGGTTTCAATTTGGGCCTCTGCTTCAAGGGTTTTCATTTTTTGGTTTTCAAAATTCTGTAACCATTCGGCCTTTTGGGCTTCATATTTACAGACTTCCTTGGCCATTTTCTCACAATGGTCACAAAACACAATGTGGGTTTTAGAAGAATGTCCAATTGAATATTGGACTGGGCCTGTAGGATTTTGGGTTTTTGGCCTCAAACCATCAACAATGTTTTTCAAACTTGGGCTTACAAAGAAATCTGGGCCCATTGTGGTTTTTGCAAATTGAATTGCAGACATTATGTCATAAAATCCTTTATGAAGAGGTTTTTCATTATCTTCATTAAGAGGTAAAATATCATTTTTATCATAAATTCCTTTTTTATAACCTTCATAGATTACATAATATAAAAATGGTTTTGTGTTATTGAATTTCTGGAAATACATGCTTAAAGCAGAGAGACAAGTAACAATATACCTGCTGTTGTTTTTGTCAAATGATGCTCTCCAGATGTTATCACAAAGGCAGATCTGTTCCTCTGTGTAGTTCAACCCTGTGATAGGCCTGTACTTCATGTTATCAAATAAGATTAATTCTACATTATTGCCTGTTTCTGCTCTTTTGCCAAAGCAGATTTTTACTCCTTTTTCTGGGAGTTTATCTTTTTTCTTCCCTTCTGGGATGCTGGTTTTAGAAGGGATTGTGTAATATCCCTCTGGGGTTTTCACCATCCCTGTGGTTTTTACTCCATTTTCATTGCTGATTTTCAAAGAGTTTTTCTGGGAGTTTTCTGCCATTCCTGTAACAATATTATTCAATTCTCAATATTCCAATCCTCCCTGTAAAATTGATCCCATTTTAGCTTAAATTTTTCCTCATCATTTTCATCATAATTATCAATTGATTCGTTTTTAAATTCAGTGTCATATAATGGTTTTTCCCTTTCTTTAATCAGAATTCTAGATAGTATATCAGCAATTTTGTTATCTTCTCCTTTAATATGTTCAAATTTTATTTTGTAGCCTTTCTGACTAATAACATCTGTAAAATTCAACCACCTTCTCCTAGACATTGATCTTTTTTCTTGGAGTTGGCTATGAAATTTTACTATGGCTTCACAATCAGTTCTTACTGTGAATCCTGGTTTTCCTGTTAGAAACAATTCAAATTTATCAAGTGCATATTTTATTGCCAACAGTTCTGCATCAATTGAGGAAAGGTTACCCTTTTCTCTATATTTTCCTGATGCATACTGGCAAATTTCTTCCTTACTTTTAGGTGAGTAGACATCCTTTTTTCGCAAAAGGATAGCTCCCCATCCTTCATGTGATCCGTCAGTTTGCACAATAAGATAATCATTATCTTCTGGCAAAACCAATTCTGGAAGTGTTTTTAATGCTTCTTTAATTTTTTGTACATTTTTTATATCTTCTTGGTTAAAATATCTTTGACCGTTTTTTCCCAGTTTATTATATAATGATCCTGTTAATGAGGATAAGTTTTTAATGTATGGTCTAGCATAATTAACCAATCCTAAAAATTGTTGTAATAGTTTTGTATCTTCCATTTTATCAGGAAATTCTATAGCCTTTTTAGCAATATGATCTTGGAGTTTTATTTTTCCTTTTCCAATTTCTGCTCCAAGGAATGCTATTTTAGTTTTATTGATTTCCATCTTTTTCTTTGAGATGATTATTCCATGTTTTTCAAATAGCCTAAACACTGTGTCGAGGTGACTCATATGTTCAGTACTATTTTTTGAAAATACTAGAATATCATCAATGTATACCAAAACAAATTTTTGGTATGGTTTAAAAATTTTATCCATTTTTTGTTGAAATATAGCTGGTGCATTTTTTAGTCCGAATGGCATTACTAGCCATTCAAATAAACCTTCTGGACATGTGAATGCAGTCCATTCGACTGACTCAGGATGCATTTTTACCTGCCAAAATCCTGACTTACAGTCAAATTTGCTATACACTTTTGAGTCTTGAATTCTATTTATTAAGACTGTTTTATCTGGTATATTGTAAGCAAAATCTTTTGTATTGTCATTGAGTCTTTTATAATTAATGACCATTCTTGATTTTCCTCTTACAATTTCAGAATGTTTTCTCACAATAAAAGCTGCAGACCTATGTCTGGAGTTTGATTCTCTAATTACTTTTAAAGTTTTTAATTCATCAATATGCATTTTGAAATCTGCTATATCGAGATTTGTAGGATTTATTTCTGCAGTTGAAATTCTCAATTCTGGATTTATTATTTCAAGCTTACATATTGTTCCATCTTTTTCCCAATATTTCTGGATGTTATCTCCAATAATTTGGGATTTTTCTAACCTCTCAATCCATTTTGTTATGGTTTCTTCAGGCTTAAACCTAGTTATACTTATTAATTCTTTCAGCTTTGGGGTTTCAGGAATGTATTCTTCTTCAAACTCCGTAATCTCTATGTTTTCTTTACAAGTTTGTTTACATGCTCCTTTTATTTTGCATTTACAGTTTTCAATATCTTTATTTTTTAAAAGTTTTTTATTTTTTGTATTATTAGGGGTTCCACCACGCTTCTCTCGCAACTCTGATGTTGTTAAGAGCTTGGTTCCCGCATTACTAATACTAGGTGCAAACATTGCCAAAGTTGTTTTTTCAACAATTTGGATATAATCTTTTGTAATAAATAATCCTCCATTATTTTGTAAGAAGAATTGTAATCCTAAGATTACATCTGCATTTATTACTAAGTCTTTTATATATGAATTATCAGGAACTCCATAGGGTTCTGATATTCCACAATTGGTTTCAAAGAATATTTGTCCACCTGTAATGGGTTGTTTTGTTGTATATGATATTCTTCCATCCATTAATTCTGATTTAATGGGTTTTGCTAAGTTTTTCTGTAGATGTTCTGGGATGAGTTTCTCATTTATTATTATTCTTGTACATCCTGTGTCGATTATTGCATTAGTACGAAATACCAATTCTCTTAATTTAAAGATTATTGGTACCCTTAGTGTAGTTAATGATGAAGGATCGTGGCACACAGGTATGTACTCAGGGTTTTGTGCTAACATGTACTCCGTACTAGGATTTTGTTTATCATTAGATTCTTCTTCAGGAACTTCTTTTCCTTTATTTTCCATATTTTTAGGACTTAACATATTATATTCTTCTAAGATTTCTTCTATGTTTTCAATTCTGGTTTTTAATTCCTTAGGATTCATTATATCTTGTAAATCAAAAAGTTTTCTTTCTATTATATCTATTCTTTTTGTGATGAATGTATAATTATCATCAATTTTTGTTATTGGCATTTCTTCGGGGAATTTAATTTTATGATATTTTAACAAGCATATTTGGCATATTTCTACATGACACATTGTACATTTAGCTCTAAGTTTTCTTGATGGGTAATAAGAGCATTTTATACAAGGTGTAGAATCAGTGCCTACTCTGAAAAGCCAATTATGGTTTTCGCATTCATTAATTTCTCTCATCATATACTCAGTTTCATATGGCATCATATACTCTTTATATGTGATCCCATTATATGAGTTTTCATTTGCAAGCATATTAATCAATTCATAGGGATCATCATCCCCTTGTTCTTCTATAACATTTTCTTCCACTGTCACTATGCTATATATTGTTTCAGTCTCAGAAACATCTGAGTCTACATCCAATATATCTTGTTGTATACATTCTGTAAGAATTGCTTCTCTTGAATGTTGGTTTTTTCTTTTAGGACATGCTGTTGCCAAATGGCTTTCATCACCACATGTGAAACAGGCAAGTTTCTTTGTATAATTTCTACTAGGATTATATTTTCTGACGTGATGTTTTTGTTTCAAGAAAGGTTTTCTGCTATTTGATTGTTTTATAAAATACTTCTTTCTTGTTATGAATTTGGGTTTTTTCCTTAATGGTTCCGGCCTACCATATCGTTGAGGAGTATATATCCTTTTACAGAATGAATAATCAGTTTTCTTAAGTTGTTTTTGTGCAATTATATTTGTACACTTATCTTTTAATATTTTTACCACATGAACAGCCCTCATACTAATAGTGTATTGTTGGGGATTCTTTTCAACCATTTTATTCCATGTATCCTGAATTTCTTGACCAATTGGTCTTGGTATTTTCATAAATAATTTTTCACCTAACTCTTGGTTAAAAGCACCTCCTGCTAGGCCTGTATAGTAGACATATTCATTTAAGAAGTCTACTGTTCCATATAAGTCATCTAGATGCATTTGGTCTAGATGGATTAAGGCATCCATTTGTGTTGTTATATGTCCTGAATTACCATCTTCACCCGTTATTAGACTTGATATTTTATTTACAAAGTTATAAGGATTTGGTCCTCTTTCTATTAAGTCTTGATAATCTATTGGATAGTCTCTTTTAAATACTTCCCACATTGACTGTGCGAATTCTCCTAAATAGGTTTCAAGATATCCATACATTGATTCAGCTGTATCATTATAATCATTTTTGTTTTTGATGTAATCAGCCACAACTATGTTTTTCCATTTTGCAATTACTGAGCCCCATTCTTGAGGGCTCACATTTGTTACTTCTAATATTGCTGGGTTATGATAATATCCTCTTTCTAAAGGTTGCCTAATTCCTCTAGGTTTTGTTATCATCCCAGGTTGTATTTTTCCATAAGGATATTCTGGATGAACATGTGTGATTGAGTGTCTAGAATTGTTTCCAGTATAATTAGTTCCAGGTCTCCACTCAGTACCTCTTTGGTATGGGGCAAAGGGAGTTCCAGGGACTCTTGTTATACTGTCTCCTGTATTTTTCATGACAACATCTTTGTTCATGAATTCTTTAGCTGTTTTATTTGTTCTCTCAGAATGTAAGGAGATATGGTCTCCCATATATTGTTCCATTAATATATTATCAGAACTTTGTCCTACTTCTGGTGAGTTTTCCTTTAAGAACAAGTGAGCTTCTATATCTGCTTGTTGTTCTTCTTTTATTTGTATTTTTTGTAATCTTTTCTGTACTTCTTTCTCAATAATATCTTCTAAATTATTCTTCCATTCTTTATTTTTTCTTTTCATTTTATCCTTTAATTCTTGTTTTTGTTCATTTAGTTTTGATATTTCTCTTATCATTTCTTCATAATTTTCTATCCAATTCTCAAAATATCCACTATGTTTTGGACATTCTACTAAGTGGATCATATGTTTTAACTTATCAGAATATCTTCTATCAAGATCAATTTTACAATCTTGACAATTGTGAGGTAATATTCCTTTGTTTTTGAATTTTTTAGTCAAGGCAGAATGCACATGTTGTGAGAAAACTCTTTCATACCTGTCATGATACTCTCTTTTATTTAGAATTTTTCCTTTCTTAAAGTTTTCAAATTTTCTTGTTTTTAAACAAATATGTTGAATGTCTTTAGCAATTCTTTCCACTTCATCTTCACTAGGGTGGAATATTTGTTTTCCTTCATATTTTACATAGTTATCCGTTACTGGTTTTTCTACAATAAATCTTTTCATTTGTCTATTCATCTTCCTGACCTTCTTCTTCTGTAAAATCTATTGGTCGTTTTGCAGTTTCATAATCATTAAATCTTACTGACGTTTCTCCTCTGGAGTTAATGAAGTAATTTACATTTTTTGGAGTTAAATTTTTAACATTTGGTTTTTCAAAGAATTTTGATAGATCCCAATTTTTCCCAGCATTTTCTTCCGATGATATTTCAGTTGGTCCTATCATTTTTACTCCTTCACTTCCTATGATACTTACCACAGTTTCAATTTTTGTTTTATGCCTGGTTTGGCCATTGTTTGTGATTCTTCCTAAGAAGCCTACACATACCATTAGGTTGTGACCAGTTTCCATTTCTTCATATCCTACAGTTTGAATTCCTATTTGGATATGCTTCATAAAATCTGTTATTTGTATCATATAATCTGGTGCCAAATAACATACTCCCACATTAGGGTTCATATCAATTTCCATTAATCCTATGATAGCTTGGGTTGGATTAGTCCACCTTGTATCTAGAACAGTCATTAGGACTTTAGTTCCTAAGTTTTTTCTAGTTAAACCTTTTACTCCTATGGAGATTAATCCCATATGCATGTATTTTTGTCCTTGTCTTTGAAGCCTAATTGCTTCATTATTGCTTATTAATTTTATTAATTTTTTGTCATCTTTTAGACAGCTTATTGGTTCCGTATAATGATATTTGTAATATCCTGTGTTCCAATTAAGGAATCTTTGGTCATACAATAATCTTGGTTCTAATTGGATTAATGTTCTTTTCTTGAAGTTTTCAAATTCAATATCAGGGTCAATTATTTCTTCAATTATTGTTGGCCCTTCTTCAAGTTTGGTTTTTTCTCTGAACATTCTATCTATTAAGGTTTTTTCAAAGTTTGAGCTTTCAATCCTTTGAGAATTACTTCTTTCTACTAGACTGTTTTTGGATTCATTAGTAAGAGAAAATGATCTTCTGCTCATTTTTGTAAATATTTTTCGTCTGGTTTTACAACCCAGAAGTTTAGTTTTTCTTGTGGTTTAGTTTTCCTTCTAGCTTCTGCAGGTAACTTTGCAATTTGTTCAGCTAGTTGTTTTATTGTATTATCTTCAGGTATTCTAACAGCTTGTATTCTTTCAAGTTTTTCATCTATGCTTTCAATGGCTATTCTTAATGCAGGGTCTTGATATTTTTTCATGTTTTCCATTTGAACATGTACATCATCAATTTTTTTCTTTAGTATTTCAGTTGTTACAAGCTCTTTTATTTTCTTGTCAATTAGACTAATATTTGTATTATTTGTTTTATTATGGTCTGTTATTTCGCCAATCTTCTTATGAAGATTATTAACATTTAGCTTTATTTCTACTAATTCTTTGTTTAATTCTTTGAATTTATTATTAATTTCTTGTTTAAAGTTTTCTATTGTTTCTTTAACCTCTTTCAAAGCCGTTTCCATTATCCTTTAATGATTTTTATAATTTTGTTACACATTTCATTTACATTTTCAATATTGTTTTCAACAATATTTTTAATTTCCTTTATCTCTTTATCAAGTTTTTCAACCTTATCTTGTAGTTGTTTTAATTCCTCACTATGGTTAATGATTTTTCTCGGATTTGGGATATCATTAACTAGTTTAGAATTTTCATATTGAAGTGTTGTTATGGTTTTAGATAAGTTTTTCATTCCACTGGATGATTTATCATACTGGGTTGATAAGTATGTTTGGTTTTCTAATATTACTTTAAGATTTGTATTATTTTGTTTTCCTAATAATTCTAACTTATCTAGTTTTGCTTCAATTGATTGAAGACTTCTTTGTATATCCATGTTTTTATTTGTTAACATTTTATTCATGAGTTTTTAAGTGTTGTCTTAAAGCTTCTAATCTTACGATTAGTTTGCAATAATTTTTAAAAGTTCTATTTTTCTTGAGTTTTATTCTTTTGATTTTTATTTTATTTTGTTTACAGATCTTACAATCTTTAGTTTGGTTTTTGAATAGCCTTTTCTTTTCAATATCAATTATTAAAAATTTTTCGTAATTAATATTGTCATTTAATTTAATTGTGTTTTGATTATCTTTTAATCCGTCATTAGCCATAAGCCCTAAATTCGCAACTTATGCTCTGATACCAATTTTTTAGAGGGGGTGTGTTTTTTGGGCACTTTTTAGAGAAGTGTTAAACTCTTTTAGGTAATTTTTAGATATTATTTCTTTGATTTTATGTTTTAAGGGTAAAATGGTCTTTATTTTAAAATTTTATCTCTCCATGTACCTTATATGAATTTTTGTTTTTGGTTGGGGGGTTTAGAGGAAGAAAAATTGTTTGGGGTATTAAAGTGGTAAGTTCTTTTGGAATTAGGTATTTTTTAGGTATTTTCCCAAGAAATAATACGGTTGAATCACTGTAGAAATACTCATAATTTCACTCTTGTCGGCTTCTAAATGCTAACGCTGCCATCACTCACACTCGAGCGCCGCCAGCCGCCGGCCCTCCACTCTTATTCTATGTAATGCTCCTCCGTCGGGGGCTCAGGGTTTAATCGCGTCATTTAGGGTTCAGCCACTTCAGAACCACACAGATTCTTTCTGTCAGAGTCTACTACATGGGTGTTGTTGAATTACTCTGCAATACTTCGTCTTTGTGCTTGGACACGTCCAAATTCGGTCCTTGTCGCCGTCCTTTCAGACGCGGTGGTGTTACCCTAATGACTTCAGCCGTTCCCGTGAAAGAGGACGGTCAACAGCAATGCAACGCCACTGCATTGACAGGGGATTCTTTTATTCGACCCCATCTCCGTAAATTATCCCCTTACCAGCCAATCTTACCGTTTGAGGTTTCCCTTTAAATTGTTTGCTTGAGTTATTCCTATTCATTTCATTTTTCGGATTTATGTTGGTGTTGGTTTATCTTGCTTGATTGTTGAGGGATTTGATACACTCATCTTTTTTCTCCACGTCATTGATGTGTGAATTGTTTTTCTTTTTGAACTTCATCACGAGCAGTCAGTGATTATACTGATTTTAAGCAATTTTGTTGTGGAATTTAATCTTTACTAAGCAACTTGCAGTTATTCGTAAATTTATCAGGTGATTTCTTTGTGTTTGCATTGTGGCCCAAAATATAGTAGTATGTAGGAAGGAGTTGAAGACTTGAAGTTGCTTATTTGATTTCTAAACTTTAATTTTCCTTACTAAAATCATTGACAATTGAACAGGGGAATTTTGTAACGGGCAAAATGTATGTAATAGCTATATTGTGATGGTTTGGGAGGATGCTTGATGTATGTCTAGCAATTCATTACCTTCATTTTCCTTTTTATGTTTGGCTTGAGATTGATGGTCTATGTACAGGTGTTGTCCACCCGCCTTGGTAGGAAGCCTGAGGATATTGTAAAGCTTGATGCCAATGAAAACCCATATGGTCCACCACCAGAGGCAAGGCTGATAGTATTTCTTAAATAATTTTCATGTTTAGGATACTTCATTGCATAAACTTTCATATACTGATCTACAGTGTTATTTTCTATGGATGGTTGATGGTTTTGACTTAAGCTAGAAATTTGTTACAGGTGTCAGAAGCATTGGGCTCAATGAGATTTCCATATATTTATCCTGACCCTGAAAGCCGCAGACTGCGAGCTGCTCTTGCTGAAGATTCTGGCCTTGAATCTGATTATATTCTAGCTGGGTGTGGTGCAGATGAACTGATTGATTTGATTATGCGGTTTGTAGTTTAAACCTTTGCGAATTTATTTTTATTATAAGTTATTTTTTCTGTGTTTTCTCTATGTTCTGTTCATCCTGCAGATGTGTGTTAGAACCTGGCGACAAAATTGTGGATTGCCCACCAACCTTCACTATGTACGAGTTTGATGCAAATGTTAATGCTGCATCTGTTATTAAAGGTGTGATCTCTCTCTCTCTCTCTCTCTCTCTCTCTCTCTCTCTCTCTCCATTTTAATCCTTGAGAAAGGTTTTCCTGAAATAATTTTAATAAAATTTAGTTTATATAGTGAGGTTTTATTAGGCAAATGTGTTTTAATACAAATGGCTGTGCTTTGTATTTCCAACTTAACCAAGTTCTAACAATTGCCATCGATTGCATAAAAATCAAATTTCACCATTATCTTCTAAGTCATTTTTTTAACACACACCCATTTGGCAGTTCCTAGGAAGTCAGACTTCAGCTTGGACGTAAAGCGGATTGTTGAAGTTGTTGAGCAAGAAAAACCAAAATGCATATTCCTGACCTCACCTAATAATCCAGATGGGAGGTGATATAACTTGGAATCCATGCTTTGCATAATCCTTATCTAGTGTCTTATTGTCCAGGATTAATGGCCACATTTGTTTACTTTGAGTTCTTTAGAAGACAAGTATTCAATAAAATTCTCATCTGTATGGAATTTGACCATACACAGAGAAGTTATGGCACAAGAGTAAGAGGGATAGTGAACTTCATTCTTAAAGAAGTTTTATATGATGAATGCTTCGCTCCAAGGGATCAAAGTCCAAAGACATGTAAATGGAAGACATGTAAATGGATTTTATCACAGATTATTAATATAGCTGTTAACTACTCGGTTGCACAATGTAAACAATGCATTCTAATACTTTCTGTTGATGTGTGCACTTTATTCAGCAAAATCAGTGAATGGTAATTTAGTTATTGTGCAATAAAATTAAGCTGCTCTCATAAATAATATTGTAGTGCAATGTTTGGAAAACTTCTCTTTTTTTAATGATCTTGTTTTCGTTTGTCTGTGAACTTTTGTTTGGCAGCATAATTGATGATGAAACTCTTCTCCAAATACTTGATTTGCCAATATTGGTTGTTCTGGATGAAGCATACATTGAATTTTCAGGGATCGAGTCCAGAATGAAATGGGTGAAGAAATTTGAAAACCTAATTGTTCTTCGTACATTCAGCAAAAGAGCAGGTAATTTTTACTTTATTCTTTTGTGGAACCAAGTATGGATTAAATCACCAATTACTTCATTGCTCTTCAAATTTACTTGCTGAAGATACAAGGTCATTTCAAATGGCTATTTTCTCCACACTTGCTAGTACTACATTCTTCCATTTATTTATTTATTTATAATTTTTTAAATTGAAACCATCAGAATCAGCTAAGGAGTTTTTTTTCTGTCGCTGATGTATCTACACCATAGACCTAAGAAACTCTTTGTAGTCAGTTGACATGCGAATTTTCTTTTACGATCCTGATTTTAGGCCTTTATGCAAACATGCCATGTATCCATAATGTTTGGAACTTTGGATGGTAGGATATGTATTAAAAATACTGTTGCTTTATGTATATGAATTTTTTGAACTCTTGCTTTTGCTTATAATTCATATTCTGGCAATTCAGGTCTAGCTGGGCTTCGTGTTGGATATGGATCATTTCCGTTGAGTATCATTGAATATCTTTGGAGAGCTAAACAGCCATATAATGTGTCTGTTGCTGCTGAAATTGCAGCCTGTGCAGCATTACAAAACCCCGATTACCTAGAGGTATCTTTAGTCAGCTCATGTATGAGCCTTTTACCCTTAACCAGTAATTTTTCATCTGTTATTGTTCCAACTACCTAGTAATTTTCTTGACTATAATTTTTCCAGAATGTAAAAGTGGCCTTGGTGCAAGAAAGGGAAAGGCTTTTCAAGCTTTTGAAAGAAGTATCATTTCTCAATCCATTTCCAAGCCATTCTAACTTCATTCTTTGTGAAGTTACATCAGGCGTGGATGCTAAGAAGCTAAAGGTATTGACTTGTTTTTTGATCCTACACCCCCTATCAAATGTGATCTTCAGTATATTTGTGTTAAATTATCAAAATAGGGTACTTTTCATTATTGCAAGTAGGGGTGGGCAGGGAACGGGACTGATTTTGCGAAACATGCAACCTGCCCCATTTAGATTTTTAAGGGGCCGTCCCCGCTCTGGTCTGGGGTGGATTCGGGTTCAACCTACCAAACCTGATTTTTTTTAAAAACAAAATAATTTAATACAAAAATATGCACACTAATTGGTAAGTTTGTTATGGCTGTTTATTATATAGTTGCATTGAGAATATTTACCTGTGCTCAAGGCTAAAGGGCTCGACCTCTACACTTTTATCTGCAGCCACTGTGTTAAAACTTGACATGCTTGCACACATAAGCCGTCTCATTTCTAGGTTTTTGCGTGTAAAACTGTCCTCTTTTTAGAGTACAGATGGCTGGATTTTAATCCAAAATTTCTTGGATTGTAACCATATTCATGCAGTTTTTCACAAGAAAATCGATTAGCTGTAATTTTATTCTTGTAATTGTTATGATTTGGGAATAGTATAGCAAAGCGATTAGGTGAATTAGATATTGTGGTTTTCCTTTTAATTGAGCATTGATAATGGTTAAGTTTGTCCTTTCCAATTTTAGGTTCGAGACGTTTTAGTGCTGATGGCTTACTGAAATAGTAGTAAGCATGTTTTGGTGAAATGTGCTATTCATTGATTCTCATTATTTGTTAATTTTTTATGTTCTGCAGAGGAACTGCGCTCTTTTTTAGCTACTCTTGGTCAGTTATTTGTATTGATGAATGCTAGTATTTTAATGTTCAAAATTTTTAGTTATGATCTCATCCTCATGCTTTTGCTTCAAAAACATTGTTACAAGTTCCTACGATCCTTGTACATTTTACAGGAGGATCTTGCGACAATGGGTGTGATGATTCGGCACTACAGCAAGAAAGAATTGGCTGGTTATGTTCGCATCTCTGTTGGTAAACCGGAGCATACGGATATTTTAATGAAGAGTCTCAAAGGCCTATATAATCAATAGGTGATTTGGTGAATTTCTCTGTAGTCACACACTTATTAGTTGGGGAACCCTACCGAGTATTTATTTGGTTACAGGACTGGCCTCAAAATGTTACATTCCATTGAACTTGTGAATTCAACTGCTGTGATAGCCATGGAAATCAATAAGAACAAAGATGTGTGATATCGGAACTTAGAGTGAAACTGAAGGGATATTAGTTGGGAATTTTAACTGCAATTATTACATTCACAGCCGTAGGCTAATGCTATTCTTAGTATGATTTGGTTTCAGACTTTAGTTTTAATGCACAATGGTGGACATGAAGTTTGGCAGTACAAACAAATGGTTGTCTACAGGTTTTTGGCAGAACAAAGATGCATTGCAGTTTCTGCGAGTCCTAATTTTGAAGAGAAAATTGTAATTAAAATGTCCCATGTCACCAGCTCCAAAATTTTCCTTCATTTTCAACGGCAAAGAAACAATAGAATAACAAGTTGAAAATTTAAACAAAAGACATTTCCATCTACTAGTAGTCCAGCTAGTTGAAAGGGGATAATCGGATCCTACAAACATCTTATCTTGTAACTTACATAAAACAAAAAGGTGATATTTAATGCTTCCTGCTTTTGTTGAAAATATACAATACACCATCCCACCCCCTTTGTTCTTTCCTTTCTCCAGCAAAGGCTCGCTGCTTTTAAAGACTGAAATCTGTAACAGAGATCAAAAGCCAAATGAAAACAACCAAATGAAAACAACGGTGTTAGTAGCAAGTAATCTCCAAACTAAGAGTAGTCTTGTTATCTGAGACACACACCCATGGCAACAAGGTATAAGCTTTCAAAGGAAATAATCAGGAGTTTTGCGTGTTGTATCGGGTTCTATCTGGCGTGGTGCTGGGTCGAACTGAAGGAAATTTTGGTCCATGTTCTCTCCTATTTCAAGTATGGCAGCCATGTTACCACACCGATAGCAATAGTTTGGCGCGCTAAAAACTGTCACCACGTTCTTTTCCTACAGATATGGATGGAGGAACAAACTAGTTAGACGATGTTCTCCTCACGACCAGATCAAATCCAATCAAACCAAAGTCTTTCATTTTAGTTTTTTAATAATAATAATAATAGACATAAAAAGAATTCATTCATAGTCATCAATTATAATTGATTAATACTTAACTATTAGAATAACTTTTTTCCGATAAGCTAACTATTAGAATAATGTAATAAAATAATTTCTTATTATTTTTTAATTATAATGTATTAATATTAGTATTATTAATTATTTAAAAAATTAATTTAATCAGACCAGACAATTAGATCAGATCACCTTATTTCATTTTAGATGAAGAGAACATGCCCTTAGCCATTAGAAAAAGGAAAAGAGAGTTGTTTGTTTGGATTATAGGCAAACCTGACACCAATTGTAACCCTCCATAACAAGCTGGTGGGCTCTTGAAATAAGAGTGAGGCCATTGGTGTGGTTGAACTGAGCAGCTATATCTTGTCCAAAGGTGTATCCAGCTCCACGGGGTGATATGCCCCACCCACAACGATCGTCGGGATCGGACCACAAAAGATCACACATAGGTCCTTCATGTGGCACCTAATAGTCCAACGAGTTCATTGATGAATCAGATAATGTCGCAGAACATAATAATAAGCCACTCAATCTTAGGAATTACGACAACATAGCTAAAATTGAAAACACCATGTTCCTGCTTTCTAAGGCACTAATTTTGACCCCTAACAATTTGCTTTAGGTGTCAAATTATAAGCTAAGCAGGGCATGATAAGAAAAATCCCAAAACATGAAGAAATATAATAGATGTAAACAGTGAAGCTATCATTCCCTGAAAAAGGAATCTCATATTACCTCTTGTATGCGGTCTAGAGCTCGAATATTATCTAAGGTATCAAGTGATGGTGAGAGGCCCCCATGCAAACAGAAGACCTACAAAACCAGCAATGGAAGGATTAAATAAAACTAGCGTGTGCTCAATAATACAATAAGGGTTTGGGTTCTTTCAACCATACCTGACTCTCGATAAGTGCTGTCAATGGCAAATAATCAAAAAGATCAGTGAAATACTTCCATACATTGGCATTGCCATATTTCCTCAAGCATTCATCATAGAAACCATACCTGGCGCAATAAAGGGTACACAAATAAACCTGAAGAGAACTGTCACATGGAGTAAAAGGCCATATGGCATTCAAAACATGGGAGATATTGAAATAGATTTTGAACAAAATCTAGCTAAACAAATGACGAAGACTTTCCTAGGCACTATATTTCCTGTAGCATGGTAACTTTTATGAATGGGAAAGTGCCTAAAGTATTATATTTTAAGTTATATTTGTCCTATCAGAATGGTTTTCTTTTCTAGCAATCTACAGGAAATCTTTATCCGGCTATTACAGATTAAATAGCTCAAGAGAAATTAATTGTTCCAATCCTTTGATTAATCATGGCTAAAAAATACATTTCACAAGCCAATGCATGAGCTCATGGCAAGAAATTTCATGATGAGAAAGAAATGAAGTATTCTGGTCGCGGATGGGGAGAGAAATAGGCTACATTTACTAGTAGATCGATAGAATTTCATTATGTCTGGAGAAAATAAGATTTTTTCTTAGTTGTTCGAGAGAGAAAAATTACCAAAAAAAAAAAAAGCAAGAAAAATAAAATAAAATAAAATAAAACAAAAAACTTAAAAGGAAAATAAAACTATTAAAAGAACAGAAGTAGATATCAATCTCAAATTCTAAGAAACATAGAAAGATTTTGATAAAACTAAGTTGATCGAGCAGTGAGCAAAGAGTTCAGTAGAAAGCACAGAAGTTCAACCAAGTAACTCAAAGACAATTTCGCTATTCTCAAGGGACATTTTCATTAAGTACAGCTTTTCATCCTACCAAGTAAAGTTATCGTTAAAACAAACATTCATATCCAACTTGGAAATATTAAAGTAAAGAAGTACTATCTTTTTACAATTTTACATTAGACATCATTTCTTAACAACTATAAAACTATCCAGTTTCTTGAAATTAAAACTGTTATTATTGATTCATCTGTTGAAACCATGGTTGGTCTAAAGTCCAGAAAACATCCACAGCTCAGTGTTAAGACTCTAATCTGAAACAAGTAAGAACTATATAAAAAAACAGTTCATGATCATACACTTGGGTAATTTGCCGACTTTCATGATTTCCTCTAAGGATGGTGATCCTATCTCTATAGCGAACCTTCAGAGCCACCAAGAGAGTGACTGTCTCCACTGAGTAGTAACCACGGTCTGCATTACATTAATGCTCAAATACTATTAAAATCTTAACATAATAAGACACTAAAACATTTACTAGTCGATAGAAGATTAGCCAATTAAAACTAACCGTCACTAGACAAACATAGATCATAAAGAAACCAAAAACATCAGCAAAGTCGAAAATATATCATGAGCAAATTTCAACAAAAAAGTCAGCGAACTCCTACAATCCAAGAATAAATAGAGCAAATGATAAACCGTCGGAAATGTTAAATGTCTGAAGTCAATCATCACTTGATTATGCGCACTCCACCTCATCATTTTGTTTCATAAAGGGAAACCATGACGACACAAACAGAATTTGGCATTTTGATGTAAGCAATCATTTGAACACCTCATTCCATTCATTTGGAAAAAAACAACACCAACATTTCAGAACATTTTCCGTTCATAGAAAAACAATTAGAAAAAGTGAACAAATCAAATCCATATACAAAGTTTTCAAGACCTATCTGGCACCAGTAACACAGAAAACTAGGACCTAGTCTCCTAATTTTAAGTGCTAAATTAAACCAACCAAATAGCAAAGGAGGTGGTTGAGCTACTTTGACTGTCTAAAATTAATATCATAAGCCAAGGAATAAGATCCCACTAACATTGTTGGCTTTTCTTGCAATGAAGACTACAAGTATGGTTACAGGTATTTATTTTGCATCTAATATCTTCAAATATATTAACAATCTAATCACTCTATCAGCTAATGACCAAAACCCAAGAAAGCAAAGTAGAACAGCTTTTCAGTCCTGCACTAGCCACAAACAACTCTAGGTCAGGAACAGATACACAATTTATCCAAGTTATGAACAACAAGTTCAAAAATTCAACAGATCAGGGCATAGCTCCCTCAATAAGTTCCACAAAAAACCAAATAAAAAGCAGGAACTCACCCACATAGTCACCCATGAAAAGATAATTAGTATCAGGTGCGTTGCCGCCAATCCGAAAAAGTTCGATCAGATCGTAAAATTGACCGTGAATATCGCCGCAGACGGTTACAGGGCATTTCACCGGCTGCACATTCCATTCCTCCACCAAAACCGCTCGCGCTTGATCGCACAAAATCTTCACGTCGGCCTCCGGCAGAGCCTTGCACTCCATCAGTTGCTCTATTTGTCTATCTAAATCCCCGTGCCCCGCCATTTTTCACGGATATGCGTCAGATGAACAAATCACACACCTTTCCAGCTGTATTCAAATTTTCCGATCTGGAATTCAAGCTCGAGATTCAAAATTTAAGGCACGAAAAAACGGAACCTTGAAAGAGATCTATCTATATTTCAGAGATTTTCACAACAAATTGGTGCAAAATTCCTCCATCATGATCTTCTTCCGCCGCGATTACTATACATGCTTGAATATTCAGAAATCGCCAACTTACCTACCCAATTATCACATAAAAACACTGCATCAACGTGTAGACATAGAGAAATACATACATACAGTCACGTAATGTACGTATTGGTCTGATAGGATCGACGCATACGCGATGAACCAAACCGAACCGATCGCCAGGAAAACGGTGGGTTGGGTTGAGCGCTGGGGGCCAAATGAAACTCAAATTAACTCCAAATTAAATAAAATGCAAATGGAAATTTATTTATTTTATTTAGACTCTATTACTGTCCCGGTGGCCGCTATTCTTTTATTATCGTGTAGTGTCATAAGAACAAAACAAAAAAAAAAAGATTGTATTTTAATTTTAAGCAAATTAGATTAATAAGCATGATTAAAAATCTCAGCATAATGACAATTGTATTTTTTTTAATAAAGTCCCTATATATGTTTAACCATTAATATCTCAAAATAGGTATAAATAAAATTTATCTAAAATAAATATTGTAAAACTATACGATTAGACCATTCCAACAAGACTACACTGGACTATTTTTTCTTTCTATATCATTACGATAATATTAAGTCAAAGTTAAATACTCCCTTCGTCCCATTATTTATGTCTCACTTTCCTTTTTGGTATGTCCAACACCTTTGTCTCATTTCTATTTTAGGAAATCATTAAATATTAATCACACGCCTACACCCATCACATCAAATCAATAAATAAATATACTAAAATTTTAAATCCACTACCAATTAATAAATTTCAATTCACAACCATCACATCACACATAAATAAATCAATTAAAAATTCAAATATATTACAAGCACATCATATCAATTGCTAATTTATTCTTACTTTAAACACTAATCTACCTTTACATTAAATACTAACTATCCCACATAAAATACCGTGCCCAAAAGTTTTGAGACACTTTTAATGGGACGGAGGGAGTAATAAATATGATTAATAGTCAAATGTAACTCTTATAAATTAGATGAATGAATTAGTTAAATTTACTCACACTACTTTAACTACTAAACATTACGTACTAAATTCTTGTTGTCACTTTAATAGGAAGGAGGGAGTAGTATTATTCAGTATCAGTGGTGCACTCGATATTTTCTTCCACATTTCTGTGAGGGTGGGTCAAATTGAACGGTGTTGGACACGTGGCAACCAGAAGGGTTAATTCACAGGCCAGATGAGAGGAGCAGCCGAGCAGAGCGTTGACCATTGGGCCGTTTTGGTCAACTATTTACTGGGCCGGAGGAGCTCGAGTGCTTTAAAATTGGACCAATCATATTGTGAAAATATGAATTTTGAAAAGCTAAAAAACAAAATTTCTAAAAAGTGTGCACTATTTACTGTGTTCATTATTTACAGGTTTTTTTTAGCTATTTTTAGTGAATATTTTAAAAGTTAAAATTGCTTGATAAATATTTTTTTTTTGTGAAAATGACGCATATGCGTCGGCTAAACAGAAAAAACTAAGAAAAAACTACAGAAAAGAGGGGAGAGGAGAGAGCAATAAGAATGAATTAAACCCGATGGAACAAAACCCCAGGGAATCAGCAAAAAGACATGATCTAAGCTTATCGGTGGAAAAACCATGTGGTGAAGAAATCCACCGAACGAGCACCACGTTTGGCGAGTAAATCGGCCACAGAGTTTCCTTCTCTCAAGATATGGCACCAACGGATCCCCACCGAAAGAGACAACACCTCCCGAATGCTAAGAACAAGAGGATATAGGCTGTGCTCGGCAGAAACCCCCACGCGAATAAGCCTAAGCGCAGTCATAAAATCAGAGTAGCAACAAGCTTGATTGATGCCTAGAGAGCGAAGGCGCTGCAATCCATTCCAGATATCATGAAGCTCTGCAACGAGATTGGATGTGCAACCCACATATCCCGAAAAAACCCTCAATCCAACTGCCATCCTCCGTACGAATCACCCCTCCAAATCCTGCATTTCCCGGATTGCCTAAATTGCTTGATAAATGTTTTTCTTCCTTTTAGTGAATATTTTTAGTGATTATATTTTTCTTGTATTTAGTGTGTATACTCGAGTTCTACTCAATCTTATTTATCGGTATTTGAGCTATTATTCCCTTTATTTTTAAGAAAGTGCCACACTTCACTTTTGGGTATTTTTCATTGTTTAAATTTAATTCAAAATTTTCATTATATTTATATAAGAAAAAATTTAATCAAGTGATAACTTGTTGGATTCGTCTGACTTTGAACTTTTAGAATATTAATTTTTTATAATTTTTACCTATATGCAATTTGAATTATTAATCTTTAATAAAAATATATATTGGATTGCGTGTCTGAGGGAAAATGCGACACTTTTAAAAGAACATAATTGAGTATTAAATATACTAATTGAACTCGATACTCGAAGAGTATCCAACTAGAATGTTCGAACTCGACTTGATACTCAATCAAGCTACTTGAATACTTTACTTGATTCGAATTTTTATGCACGGATATAATTTTCCATAGTTAAATTTAAATAGCTACACACACTAATCACCACTACTAATCTCAAACCCAACTATTAATTAATGAATTGAATTTGAGCTCAAAAGAGTCAAATCATAGCCAATCAGGAATTTAGATGAACCAACTGGGAACTTTCCAACATGAGAATCAGTAGCGCAAAATCCACTTATAGGTATATTTCGGGAGTCGAGGCATGTAAGTTTCACCTCTTGGGTTTCGGAGAGAGAGAGAAGCACGGGAATCAGAAGAACTAAGCAATATACACACTGAAACAGCTCTTGGCGCGTTGTAATTCTGTCTCCAACAACTTCTTTCTATATAGGGCGAGTTCCCGCAAGCGCCATCGGGATTGGACTTTTTCTGTCAGCCTTTTGCTTAAGTCAAACTTAAACTTAATTAAAAACTATTTCAATATGTATATTTATCAGATGTTTTTGTGATTAAGATGCTTCTTAATACTTCCTCCGTTCTCATTTAAATGCTCCCATTGCATAGTAGTAACTATTCATTGAGTAACTTTGATCAAATTTTTTAACATAGTTCTATAATATAAAATATAGTCAAGTGAGATCTTGTTAGATTCGTCTAATCACGTAGTTTTAGAATATCAATTTTTTATAAGTTTTACTTGTGTACAATTTGAGTTATAAACATTTAAAAATGTGTCTTGGACTGCGTGAAATGCAGAAGTGGAGCATTTATATGAGAACAGAGGAAGTAATGTTTTATATTGTTTCAAGATGAAGTATTATTTTATCATTTGATATTAAAAACCAAACAGCTAAAACTACACAACAGATTGTAAGGAAATTCTCATACTCGACGAAGAAGATCAAACCAAAAGAATATGACTACATTTTCATATAAAATATGCTTTAAAGTACAACCGCGGAAAGGACAAACAGATGGTAAGATCTAAGTTGTAACATGGCTAAAACAGCTCTCCCATGGGAGCCTCAACTATATACCTATTAGAGTATCTACATGACAAATTACTCCAAAATTCCTAAAGGAAAGATCCTTGGAATCATATGATACATTCCATTCTATAAATGTTACAAAAGAGAACGACTGCAGAGCAAAATTTGTACAGACGAGTCTGAATTTTGTAATCATCAATTCTTCTTCTGTGACTTGGATCCTTTCCTGGCGCTGGCTCTCCTTGCAACGTCCCATGCTTTCTGTGGCACGTAAACACCGGCTTGTGATGCAAAGAAGGACTCATAGCCCGGGGAATCAAAAGCAAAGCCCGTGTGCTTCGACTTCTGCCCAGGAAGTTGCATTACAGCATAGCTTCGTGCTTCGTTTGGTGTCAGGTCATTGGTTCCGATTTCCAGTAGTCCGATCCTGGTGCTATCAGGCTCGTGCCTGTGAATTTCCTGGACAATTTGATAGTCGTAGGGAGAGAACCAACGCTGAACCCTGAAACCAGATGAACCACAGGGAAAGAGCCCAGGGTGTGTTAAATGTCCACAGGGTTCAATGAAGTACAGAGCCATAGCTTAAACACTTACCCCATGTATATGAATTCAGGGAAGAGGGCAGCAATGGGGACCAGAAGAAAGGTTAAATAGAAATAAACAGTACTCATCAAATCATATATGACAAAATAGACATTCTCCTGCACAAAAAAAGCAAGCAATGTCAGCATCTAGTTACCACCAAAAATGATTTGTGAGATTGACAGCAGCAGACAGACTTGCCTGTTCTTTAGGCAACATGAATCCTGAATAAATGAAGACAAATATGAACCACGATATTATTGTTCCCCCAACGCTGATATGGTGCCATTTTGTGATTGTGTTGCAAGCCATCAGGAGGCGCAAGTTGACAGTCACTACTAGACAAGTGAAAGCCATTGTACTAACATCCCAGAGTCCAAACATCTTGCCAGATGAATTAGCGGCTTTAGTGCTTGAAACGACAACAAAGTTGTATAATATAAGCGACTGAGAAATAGAAAAGAATGCCCATGTCGCAACTACTCTCCATTTGAAAAACATGTTCCTTATTCCCTCCCTATACAGCTCAGGATACTTCTTGGAAAGAGCAGCATTAACGTCCTACACAAAACACATTAAAAAGTGAAGAGGTTGAAAAATAATGGTACACACTAAACCATCAGTAAGCCCATGCAGTTAAATACCTTGTCAAAAAGCCCAAGAATGATCACAGGCAAGGCTGAAAAGCATACATTATAGAGAGACTGATACCAATCATCATAAAACCTTTGGCCAGAAAATCCAGTTTCAAATGTGAACCAGAACTGAGTGAGTGAGAATGTCAAATTCTTGTAAAAAAAATATGTAATAACCTGCAAACGGAGATAGCCAGCTGATAATTGTCTGAACAGATTAAAGGCAGAATCCATAAACACTGAAGAACCACAAACAAACCTTGCATATTCGATGATATGACCACCGACCATGCACGAGGAGTAAGTCTGTGAGATAACGGAATTGTGCAATGGCAAAATCACTTGCCATCACTGCTTGCATACCTTCCTGCCCACTAATTCCAATACCAACATGAGCAGCCTGAATCATGCTAACATCATTGGCACCATCTCCAATGCTGAGGGTGATCCTGCCTGCACCTTTCCTAACAAGGCTTGTAACCTGAAGATAGAGATTGCATCAGCCATTAAAAGCCATAGGATATTAAATGTAGTAGTAAATCATTGTAACAATAAAGACTGTTGAATAGCATCATGTAACTGTTTCAGCTTTCTTATCAACACAACATCAAAAAACCAACAAAAAGAACATTGAATTATTTTGAAGTACACTATGAGATAAGGTATTTGGTACCCTAAAGCAGTGTTACACTTCCATTCAATACTCCCATTGCATCCAGACCTTCCCCACATCTTAAAGTGTCTTTGGGTGTCTATGCTAATGTTACACACACAAAAAGTGTTTTGCCCTTACTAGATGATCTTACTTTGGCTTCCTACAAGCTCCTATAGGTGAATACAAGGTGAAGAAATGCTGCTTCTGTTCCTGTTAAATTGTCTTTTCTTGACCTTTATATCTGTCTTTGTAAAGGTACTTGCACTTGCACTCGTCTTCGTAATAAGGTGTCCCTCGATTGTGCTGGTGTTGTTTTTGGTTCCTTTCCTTCTTCTTTCTTCCACTAACACTCCCAGGAGCTATAATGAAGCCTTGGTACAAAAGTGAAAAGGGAAGAAACCATAAGGAACCCCTGCTCTTATTTTCGTTACACTTGGAATCTCGTTCCTATTCATTCTAATGCTAAGTGGGATACATTTGGGTCTTCTCCCTTAAAAATTGAGCTTATGGTAGTATTGATCAATATAAGAGAGGATTGGTTACTAAAGTAACTCAACCCTTTGAAGTTGACTACATAGTGACATTCTCTCTCATAGGTGGCATGAACTCCATCCACGTCTTATTTTCATTAGCTACTAATCAACATTACCCTATATACAACTCAATGTGAAAAATGCATTCTTGTATGGTTATCTACATGACACGGTTTTTATGGATCAACCTTTGGGGTTTTATTGCTTAGGGTCGCCGAAGACTATGGTTTGCAAACTTTGAAAAGCTATATATAGTTTAACACAGAGTCATAGAGCTAGGTTTGGTAAATTAAGTCATGTTACAAGCACCTTTGGTTTTTATCAGCGAAAATCAGATAATTCAATGTTCGTGTAGAGAAGAGAGGGGAATTATTAAGTTGGCTATGTACATGGATCATATTCATATCTTGAGTGGTGATGTATGTGGAAGTGAGAGTAAATAAGATAACCTTATCTCCTCAAAGGCGACAACTTGCTTGGCTCAAGCACTGTTGACCCTCCAATTGAGGCTAAAATGTAAGCTTCTTTATAATCATATTATTAATATACTCCATGTAATAAAGGGTTTGTTATAAAAAAGAATGATTGCATATAGATTAAAGCCTGCCCATAAGTTTATTATGCTAGAGCTAAGGATAATAGAAGTACTAGTTTCTGCACCTACTATGTTGGGAAACTTGACACAGAAAGAAGCAATAATATTGTTACATGAAGTATCAAAAACTAACTAATGATAGTAAGGTCCAGTTTTGAGACCGAGTACCATGCAATGGCTCTGATGGGTAATGAATTGATGTTGTTGGGAAGTTTTTTAGATAAGTTAGGTAGGCCTTCAAGGATCCACTAAACCATTTTTTGTGAGTAATCTTGTCTTTCATGAAAAAAACAAACATGTAGAGACAGATTGCCACTTTGTTTACAAATAAGTAATGAGTGGGAGTCTGGGAGAGATGTTAAATATGAACATTTTATGAAAACAAAAATGAAAGTTACGTATATTAGTACTACCACTAGGAAAATGAAGGAAAATGCTAATTTAGATGCTTGGGGGAAGGCCTTAGTAAATGGAACTATTTTACCCTAAGTCATGAAAAGATAAATGTGCAGGACAAAAACAAACAGATATTTTCGAGAAAAATTGTGAAAACTGGTAAACATAGGATTCAAGAATAACTTAAATGAAGAAGCACCTTATCGTAACTTAATTTAGCCACGAGTCAAATTAGAAAATGTCTAAAAGGAAATAGAAGAAATGATTAAATGAAACATGCTAAATTTAAATTTATAGGTGTCGATCAAACACAATGTAACGTGTAATTATAGGCAACAAATCCCATCTGGCAAGATAAAACACTCAAATGGTGGTTAATATTGACCCCAGGAATGCATAAGTCAGTTATAAGATTTTGAAGCCAATATCAATCAAGTGGTTAAGGCATATCTGGTGCTCTTCCATGACCCATTATCTAAGTTTAAAAATTACTCCTAATACTCAATTCAACCGATAGGAGCTTTACCTGTGCTTTTTGTAGTGGAGATACTCGGCAGCAAACTACTGCACTGCAATTCAAGCTCAAATTTAGAAGCATCACTCTTAGACTTGGATCCAATGCGTACATCAAACACTTCCCATCAATTACGAGTGCCAACTTTTGTTTGGTTGAAGAACTAAGACATCTCTGTACTTCTTCACTACACCTTTTCAGTTCATTTTTCATAGTCTCTTTCATAAAGCGTGCAAGCTCTACTTGATCACCCTAAAATAAGGAAGCAGAAGGATAAGAGGAGGTAAACACAAGTTGTGATGTTGTACTAGATATTGTGGGATAAAATGCTACTTGCCTTTTCTTCGACTTCTCTAATAGCATCAGTCTCTGAGCTGATTATAAATTGCTTCATGTTGTTATTAATCAACTTGCATGCTGTGGTCGTCGTTGAAAAGTAGAAACAAATGAGGCTATAATAGCACCAGTTAAAAAAATGAAATTAAAACCCTGTAAGACTTACCATAAGCAATGTTTATTGCTGTTTCCATCTTGTCTCCAGTTAGCACCCAAATTTTAATTCCAGCTCGAAGAAGGGTCTCTATACAGGAAGGGACTCCCTCCTGAAGCTTGTCTTCAATGGCGGTACACCCAATCAAAGTAAGATCCTTCTCGATTAGTTCAGCAACCTGAAACAGATTCACAAATTAGTTAAGAAATTTATTCTCCAGAGGCAGGCAGGTTTAACTAAGCACAATATTTCAACAAAAATGTGCTGCTGGATGCTGCTTGTTCTTGGAAACATATTAGAATATCAAAAAGATTTTTACTATTAAGGAAGAGGGCAGTAGATCGTAACGCAAAAATGAGAAAATTTGCTTCACACCTCATCCAATTTCTTCTCTCTATCTCGTAGAGAAGATTTTGCCTGAATGTATTTCTCATTCCAATTTTCATACTCTTCAGGAATCAAATTTCTATAAGCAAGACATAGAGTACGCAACCCAGAAGCTCCGAATTGCTCAAGGTGCTCCCGAGTAACTTCTTTCAAGTCATTGTTACCATCACCCAATCTTTCATAAATCACTGAATCCGCACCCTGTAAAACCGCTGTAAGAATTGTCAATCTGCTCCTCATTGTATATGGCCCTATATCCAGGAACATATGCAAGCAAATTATTTAACCTTGCAGTATAGTACAAGTCTATCATCAGGGTAGCGGCATACAACAGACTGGCGCTTCCTTGTGCTACACCAAAACAATTAGTCTGAAAGTTTATTTGTCAAGAACTTTTTTCCGGGAAAACATTGAGAATCACAAGTAGATTGAGAAAGTACGTTTACCTGTTAAACTCGAGGACATTTAAAATTTCATATGGAACATCCTGAATCTTTCCCATCTTCTCAACATGCGACTCACGAACATAAATTGTAGTTGGTGTACGTCTGCAGTTAATAAACTTCTAATCACACTTCCTCAACAAAGCCTTCAAAGCAATGAAATACCAACATTAAAAAAACCAAAACCTGTAGAAAAAGAAGCCAAAATTCTTTGCTGCAGAAACCAAAGCAGCTTCATCCGGAGATGCTGCTTGATATCGAATTTTTTCAGGGGATTCGTCACCTTCAGGAAGCACAGTATGACATATTGCAAGACACCTAAAGAATTCCTATTTAAAAAAATGAAAGATCCTTTAATGATGAGTCCTCATCTGCTGGCGGAATCAATGGTGGTGGTAGATAATCAATGACTGAAAACATCAATAGGATTAACAAGCAATGTCTAATAATGATAAATGAGCACAGTTGGCAAACCACATAAAACAAGCAAGCAATGGGAGAGAACATCTAAAAATCACACTTTTGTTTTCCTTTCAGTGGTTCAATTGAACAAAACCGAGTATCACACTGAAGGGCAAAAATGAAACTACACAAACATAAGCATGTAATTTCAGAAATAGATCCCAAAAAATATCACCTCCTAATTTCATCATGCAAAGATTCATCAGTAGAGAAGATGAATCCACTTGCTGCCACATATAAAGTTCCAAAATAATGATAGGAAACAACTAAAGAATTGTTTTCACATAGTATGAGAATTTTTTATTTGTTTTCCAAGGCTAATCCTAATGTATGTCAAAGAATATTAACCCCCATACATGGCAACATATAAATCTAGAAATTTTTTTTTCATATAATATATGAGAATTTAGTGTATTTTTCAAGGCTAATCCTAACGTATGACAAATGATACTTTCCCCTATACATGGCAGCAGATAAATCATTATCATGGTTACGATTCGCATCATTGTTTCCATGTGAAACGTTTCATCAGCTCACAGGATGAGTGAATCAAATGGAAACTGTAGAATTATGAATCACTATCACATGACAAAAGTAAAATTGAATTCCTACGCTAACAGCATATAGAAAGACAGTAACAACTAACAACTAAGAAGATTGACTGCATAATGAGAAATAAAATCATCTGATCACAGCCAATCACCAATCACATGAAGATGGGCAATAATATGTTGCAACGAAAAGCAAATTTTAGGGTACTATTTGGTTCTGCAGCTTCTCATTTATCTTAACAAATAACAAGTGCATAGCCTTACTTTGCAAGCATCACAATTTGGTTCATTTCTCCAAGCACCTCGCAGAAGTCGTGGATCATTACAGTTAAAGCCCTTTTCAAGAGGTGTATTTGGCTGTTCCTTACCCTGCAAATAGAAGGCACTCATAACTTGATAAAATAATGTACCTCAAAGTACTTTAGAAGCAATGGAAGGAAATTACCTCAACTTTTTCTCCAGTCCTCTTAGCAGTTTCCTTCTCTATTTCACTGACACCAGAACCATACACCTCTCCCCCAATTGAACATTTGAAAAATTCCATCAAGTTTCTAGTTAAAGTTCCAGTTTTGTCAGAGAAAATATACTCCACCTGTTAAGCGAAAAAGTAAGATCAAGAAATTCAAATCTAATGAAGTTTTCAAAAGGCTAGCTGCACATTTATAAATATTTGCCACAATCTGGATATCAATTTGGGATTAAACGACATAGACAACACATGTCCACTGAACCAATTTCAAACTCATGGATAGAAGTTCAAGAGGTGAAATCTTTACCTGACCAAGTTCTTCATTTAAGTTAGATGTCCGTGCTGATGCTGGTGTATTGCTCTCAGCATGATACATACGCAAATCATTGTTGATGAATTGAGAGGATTGAATAAATTTAACCATCTAAAGTGAATGAATGAAGTAGATCAATAATCACACAAGCTCAAAACCAGAAATAGAACATATGGTGAAACCTACCTCAACAGAAACATAGAGAGAAATAGGAATGATTGGCGAATATAGAGTTAAAAGTGTAAACAATGTCAAGATAGCAACCTATAAAACATGAAAAGGAAAAAATTAAACCACATAAAAAGTGAATCTCTCACTATATATAATGTGTGTGGGTGTGTATAGATATATAAGAAAAAAAAAATTGTTATCCTTCTATTTACCACAAATCTATTGTCAGGATCAGACTGTTTCTCTGAATTGTCAAACCGCAAATAGTAGTACTTGCGGTTTATGAATACACCGCTGCATATATCAAGACATTAGGCATCATTTATGTTTAAGAAATATATAATGGTTAGATTTCTAAAGCTTGTTATGTCATAAAGAAATATGCCAAACCTGCCAATGGCACCCAAAAGGCACATGGAGAAAAGAACTGTGAATAGTGCTAATATAAGCTTGTCAAGTTTCTTTTCCAAGGTGCTTCTTTTGGAAGGGATTTTCATAGAGTTCATCATAACCTGAAAAGAATGCAGCCAACAATATTATATAAAAATAGGAAAAACAAACATTATACATATAATCATGTGACAGACTAGCAAGAAACAATATACGTATGTGGTGGCTCTTTGTTAACTTAAAAAAATGTCCTCATGAAAAGAATATGCACAAAGTGACAAACAACTTGCTTGGAAACTTATTAACAACTCAACAAGAAAATAAGAGGGAAATTAAATAAATTAGTTACAACAGTTGGACATACCTTCGTCTCATGGCCAGTGAAAATGACAACAGCAACAATGTACTCAGTGTTTCTAAGACTACACCCCTGGATACATTTGGCAAAAAAGCATAATTCAAACATAGTACCAACTACCAAGAAGTAAGGAACCTACAAACGTCACTTTCTATTCATAAGAAAATCATAGCAGAGGTTTATATATTAAGTAGAATGGGCAGAACAAACATATTGGAAAAAAGTAACAAAAATGGCTCTATTCGGAGAAGACACAATTTCATACCCGTAGGAGAACTTGACTTGGACTGAGTGGGAATGTTTGTTTATTTACGATCAAGTTGCCAGTAAATGTATACAGAGAATTATTTGGTTGCTCACAGTGTACCTCACCTGCATTCAATAAAAGTGTTAGAAATATAAAGGCCATGTTAAAAAATATTATATCAGGCTTGTTCATATCCATCATTCAGTAAATTAAAAGAATATTGCAACGTCAGAAGATGGAAACATCACGTATCAGCACCCACTCAATTAATAAGAACTTCACTTGCAAAGATAACCACAATTACAACTTGTTATTGTTTCAGCAAATTCTTCAATAACACATGAATCCAATCCTCCTGGGCACAACTATTACATGCTAGTGCCACAAATATTTGATTCAGTTCCAAATATAGGTGAAAAGGAAAACCTAGACATGAAGTTAATTACAAGCTATGCATAAACAAAACCTTTAAATTCAGAAAGTTTCTCGGGAGTAATATAATCCCAAGTCTTTTCTAATGCTTTCCGTATCTTCAAGTTAGTTTCACCATCCAGATTTGCCGTCTACATAATAAAAGAAAACAAAAAATTAAATGACATAGCGGGAAAAACATGACAAAGAGACAAAGTAACTCATGGGATCCAATTATCGGACAGACGTGAAGCATAAGGAGGAGAAAAAAATTAAAAATAAAATAAAATAAAGGAAAATCACTGGAATCTGTTGGTATGAGGTGTGGAGTGTGGACCACTTTTTCAGGTGTGTAATAATAAAGGATATGTTGTTGTGAAGCAGAAGGAAAAACCTCAATGTAGCAGACACCATCAGGGTTTGTGCCGCCAAGGAACAACAAATCAGCTGGAAAGAATCCATCCTGACGCACCTGAGACAAGACAAAAAAATCTTCAATCTAAACGGCCCTTACATAATTAACTGTAGTTAACACTCCATAGGTTAATTTGATAAGTAACTGTATAGGTTAATTATTAGTTTAATACAGCTACAAATTTACCACCATCTTTCAAATAACAAAACACATAAAAAATACAACTACAAATTTACCACTACTTGGAAACTGGTTCAGAATTTCTGAAAAGTCTGGTCTATTGTGAGAGACGAATACTCAGTCATAACTTAATACACTACCTACAGGTTAATTATTAGTTTAATTAATTTCACTATTGTTCAGTGATAAAATTTTCTCTTGTTTAAAGCCATAGTAATCATAGTTCTAAATCTACGAATGAAAATTTTAAATCTCCTACTCCTCACTGCTCCCAACAATTTCCCTTAGTCCAGCCTACAAAAAACTGCAATAGAACTGGCAAATTTCACATTAGCATGTGGTTCTAGCATTGCTCAAGTCACAAGACTCAAGGTATAGTGAGTAATTACATCAACCCGTAGTTTCACATTGAAGTAGTTATGGTCATGCTAATAATAATTTCAAATCCAGGAGATAGCTAACAATTTGCCACCAAGATATCCAGTTTTAACAAGTAAAATCCATCATGAAATTGATGGTCTACTCTAAGCAAGACAGCACCTGGTAGTGAAAAAACAATCATAAAACCACCTTACTTACTTTGACAATATCTCCAACCTGCAGCTTCTTCCAAGGCGTATATACCCATGTCTGATTTTGTAACACTTCTACAATGGAATTATTGATTGCTGTATCATTTTGACGGCGTTTCTTCCATGTATAAGATTATACAAGGGACAAAATGTGAGAAAAAATCAAGATTGCATGTTTTTCATGTACAATTACGGAAAGAAAGATGAGCAAATACCTACCCAGTCCTCCCATGCTTCCTTTATGAGTGACACAAGAAGTACCAATGTTAATGGAAGCACATTTGTTACTGGACTTACAGGGCTGCATAAGATGAAAAGTTCATTGAATCCAAATGCATTCAAGCAGAAAAAAAAGAATAATTACTAAACCTCCACATCTCTCAAAATTTAATCGAGAGTTCATTCACATATGATGGCTTTTTAGTGAGTGAATGAAGAAGAAATTAAAGCTCAGAAAATGATCGAGCAAAGTGTAGTCAACTAATACATACAAGCATATGTTCGTGTGTTCAATAGAGTACATGTTCTCCAAACACACACACACACACACACACACACACACACACACATAAATATTACCTTCTGAGTCACCATGAAGGCAAAAACACACCCAAAGTGGAAATCAACCATTTACAACAAATTCACATACTAGATTATGGTAATTTTCTGACAAACATTTACAACCAGGGCGAAACTACACTAGGCCTTGGAATGGCCTAGGCCCCCCCATAAATTTTGCCAAAATATCTATAGTATATAGTATTATACGGATGTTAGATATAGTCAAATATTATATTAGTATGACTCTCTCTTAGTTAATTATTTTGTTCTTTTAAATTTTAAGAACCCAAATTATTTAGGTTATGTTAGAGAAATAATTAGAGTTTAGAGTTTGGAGTTTGGAGTTTGAAATTAGTGGTGAAAAATAATTTTAAATTAAAATAGTTTTGAGTTTAGTGTTTGGTGATAGAGTTTGGGGTTTAAAAAGTTAAACTTTGGGGAGATGAGTGTTCAGAATTTAGAGTTTAGAAGTTAAATTTAGCGGTTATTGAAAATAATGTTTACTATATAGGAGTATATGATTTTGAGCTATTTTTACTATATATTTTAAACCTACGCTGGTTTTTTCCCAAAACAGCTTATAATCCAATAGTTCTTGGCCCACTTATACTGAATTAAAGCTTGATCTATACTTCAATAAGGGAAAAAATGGCTGTGGTTGTAATTTTTTTTTAGTGAAATTGGCCCCCGCTTATTGAAATTCCTAGTTTCGCCACTGTTTACAACTTTATAAGAATACACAATCACCATAGAAATAAAAGTCACATGGCTCACATCACTTGAACTGATTTTTAAAATGAGAATTTGTTGTAGAAGAATGTCCCTAATTCATAGGTCTTTAATAATTAAATCCCAAGTTGCATTATAATTCTTAATCCTATAAAAACAACATAGCCTCACTTGATTCAGATCATGTAGTTACTTCTCTAAACCGCTGTTTTCGACAGCCTGGTTTACCAAACAACTTTTGAAATCAGTCTTAAACAACCATCTTTCTTCAATCATCAGAAGGGTTTATTGTGACATAGAAACATACCTGACAGGAGTGCAAGACAAGATTGAGATCATGAGAAAATAAAGGTTAGCCACCCGCCTGAACTGTCAGCACAAATTAAACAAAGGGAATCAGGGAAACCAGAATGGAAACAGAGGCACAGTAGCTTTAAAAGCAAAAAACAAAACCAGAAGTAGATAATCTCTTACTACTTATTGTCACCGAAAAGGGGTAATTAATTTATCAGACAAGATCCTAATATATCCACTAATATTCCACGCCAATTTCAGTAGTACTACTAAAAACATGCTTCATTATATCCCTGTACTTATCATTAATGCAGTTACTGACTTACTGATCAAAACTTCTCTATAATAGAATTCTTGCTCCTTAATCTCGCTCTGCAAGTCAAGATTCCACCTTATCAACTAGCCTACTAATATGTAAGCCAAAATCACACACCAAACAGGCAAACACAATTCTGAACCAAAAATTTTTGGCTGTCTACTAAAAGACACGGGTAAGTGCTTAACAAATATCCCTCTTCTAATCACTAATGCTTTAGTTAATGATCAAAATGTTTCTACAATAACTGGCTTCGGCCCTCCGTTTCCCAGGAAATAAAAAATAAAAAATTCTACACTAAAAAAATTATTACTCAATCTTATTCCTCAAGCCAATAATTATTCCTCCTTGTAGATTCCAACATAGCTAAGTATGTCTTATCTTTGAGCAAGGCAATCTAAGAATGTTTTAAGATGAAAAACAAAATTGTGAAAAATAAAAGCATTAATGTGAACATGACTACACTAACTGAAATACAGTATCAAATTCTCCATCTTCTAAATACAGCAACAAAAAGTTACCTGTTCAAATAGCCCCTTAGGTAAAAATGTAAAAAGATCATACTTTGTCGTAGACACAGAATTACCCTGAAAAGTCAAGTATCCTAAGATTAATTGCCAGAGGAGTTATTTTATCGTGCATGTGCAAGACACTCAATGATTTTAGATTTGAAGTGTTAATAAAAGTGTGAAAAGTATATGGCAATTAGCAGTAGGGAAAGAAAAGACACCATAGATCCAGGAACAATTATTTTTAAGTCATCACATGTAGCAAGTGAAGCACATCCAATCACAAGTTTTATAAGTTAGGCTGTGTTCTGGCAAGAAAACATCCTGTTACAAGATTTTAAGAGAGAGCTCATCTCATATATAGAATGTTTGCATCTATTCATCATACGTTGAACAAGCAACAAAATTAAAATCTTTTTACAGGGTGGCCATTAGATTAAATAATCATCAGTAAGTCCTTTTTATATTAACCCTTCAATAGTTGACTTTTTGGTAACTCTAGATTTTCTTTTATAAGTAATAATTGTTCTTCCAATGCTTCTATTCTTCTCCATAATTCTAACGAAGCCCATCAAAGGTAGCAAAATCTCTAAAAACAGAGACAAAACAGTCACGGAATATCAAAGGTACATTCAAAGATGTAAATATACCTCAATTGCAAGTTAGGCAGCAAATCCTACCAAAAAACCGTCTGGAGTTTACTATCCTGAAGTTTAGCAAGAATAATTGACGACCAAAATCTTGACACACAACTTTTACATCGTGATTGAATTCGAAACAAAACAATCAAGATTCTACCATCCAGATAATCTACTAATCAATATAAATAAACATTAAATATTAAATAAATTATGTGTTTTTATAACCCAACGGATAGGTTGACAACCACACCAACAAACCCAAATAAGGAAATATCTGCAACCCTCGAGAAGAACATCCGAAATCCATTTCATCACACAATCTCGCGATATCAAAACACAAGAATGAACCCATAAAGGAAGAAAAATAAGGAAAGACAAACAAGTTAAGACCTTGAATTTGGCATTGGCGTTGGCGTCACGATCATTGCAAAAAACCGTCCTGTGACCTGGCGCCTGCGGCTGAACGTTCCCGAGACGCACCGTTCGAGACGGGGAAATGCGCTCTACCAATGGCGCCCCATCGGCGCTGCCTCTAAATCGCTGCTTCCATGTCGCCATTCTCTTCCCAAATTAAAGTTAAAATTCCTCCGATGATGGCACAAAACCGAAATGCTGGAAAACCCCTATATATCTTTCGAAAGCTCGCATAAACTGCTCGATTCCAACAAGGAAAAATTTCTATATATGTGCATGGGATATTTACCGTTCACAATTAATTGATAGTGCATTTCTACATGATCGTGTATTGCGGTTTGGATCCTATACTGATTCAGGATATCCACCAATGATATTTTTGTAGTAAAAAATGCTAGAGGAGTTTTCTGTCCGTCTGCGTTTTATTTGGTAGGGTATTAATTCTTGATAGATTTTTTAATTAGTACTAGTATATATTATAGTATCTTTTTCTTTAATAACCACTTCTGTTTTTCATGTAATTCAATAAATATTTTTAATTAATAATAACTCATATTGTATATAAGTAAAAATTATAAAAATATGATATTTTAAAATACGTGATTAGACGAATTTAATAAGATCACATTTGATTATATTTTATCTTATAGAATTATGTTAAAAAAATTAATCAAAATTACTCAATGAATAATTATACTATGCAATGAATGCAATTAAATGAGAACGGAGGAAGTAATTGTTGGGTAGGTAGGTGCCACTATTTTGTCTGTAATGTACGCAGTTTAAAAAAGACAATTATTTGTTTCCTATGAGACAAAATAGTACTCCCTCCATCCCCCTGGTTCGTTTTTTTTAGGCACAGTAATTTATGCGGTGGTATGTGATGAGATTTAGTGATTAAAGTGATGTGGATATTTGTGTTTAAAATTTTAATGAATTATGACTTTCTTTATTGTTTAACTTTGACAAAATATTATTGTAATGATTTAATTAAAGAAAAATATTCAAGTGTGATCTTGTTAGAATCGTCTAGTCATCTAGATTTAGAATATATATTTTATATAATTTTTATTTGTACCAATTTTAAAATATGAAGAATTATAGAAACACAAGGGACTTTGTGTAGAAAAATAAAAGTGTATTGGGAATTGTGCAGAATAGTAAAAGTGATTACTTTTAATGGGATTTAGAAACCATTAAAATTCTATCATATTTATATTAATTATATTTATCTAAAAAGGGAAAGTGACCACAATTCGTGGGACAACCCAAAAAGGAATACGAGCCATAATTCATGGGACGGAGGGAGTAATACTTTTTAAAATATGCTTGTGAGTAAAAGGGAAGATTTTAATATTTTTTTGTGTGAGTAAGATGTAATCTAAATAATAAAATATGCTATGAGACAAAATATATTTTTATTTCATTTCTCCACATCACCCTATTTATTACTCCGTATAACACTCATATCACATTTTTATAAATAAAAAAAAAGATAAAAAATTCCATTCATCATCCCCAGTCCCTACACACCAAGCCGTTGAAAATGATGCGCTATTGTAATACTACTATATTGATACTTCCTCTGTTTTTTAAAGATTGATACGGACTCACCCAGCACGCAGTTCAATGCACATTTTAAACTATTAATAACTCAAATTCTATATAAGTAAAAATTCTAAAAGTTCGATATTTAAAAACTACAAGACGAGACGAATCTAACAATATCTCACTTGGCTATATTTTAACTTATATAATTATGATAAAACTGTAAGTCAAAGTATATAAGTGAACAGTATCATTTGTCAAACTGTAGTTAACAAAAAAAAAAAAAAAACGGAGGAAGTATAATTTAACTTACGTACATATGCCTTTTCGCATGCTGTGCTAACCAAGTAAAATACAAAACCATCAAAAAAAACTATTGAACTGTGCGGATTAATTGCTTTGATATTTCTTTTACGACTAATGCTGTACATGTTGCACTCTGCATGATTGCTGTGCTATTGTACTACATTATTGTTTCCATGCATCCTTAAGACCATCTCCAACACACTCTATATTTTGCTATTTTTGCAGGGTGAGAGTGCAGGGTGGGACTCCAACCAATCCTTCATTTTTACAGAAAGCACCCTCCCAAATGGGGGGTGCTACAGTGTTCCTCTCATATTTGAGAGGAACACTATTCACACCCTGAATTTTTTTTCTTCTTCAGTTTTTGCGGTGCCTCGGTTGAGGACTTCTTTACCACATGGGTCTTCCCGCCTGACTTCATGCTCGGGAACCTTGTGGCGGACGAATCCGGAGTGTGTTTCCCTCGGATTTAGTTGCTCTTTTCCTGCCTGTTTCTTGCCTCTTGGCTTGCTTTTTTCCCTTATTTCCTGTATACTTTTTTCCCTTTCTTGTTTGCTACTTGTTTTCTGGCCTTCGGGCTTTGCAAAAAAAAAAAAAAAAAAACTGATAGATTTTTAGCCTATCCATTTTGAACTGCTATGCTAACCTCTTAAAACGCTATGACATTATCATTGTTTTTATATGATTCTAAAAAAAAAACACGTTATAATTTCGCATCATTATCGCTTCATCATATTATCCTTATTACATTGTCTCACAACCGCAGGCGAATTATTAATTTATGACGACGGCTACGTTATATTAATTAAGGAGCTAGTTACTCGAAAACCGTCCTCCGTCGTTAATTGGTTCATCGTACGCATCCATATCGTCCGCTACTACATCGCGAAGTGCTCTTATATCATCTTCCCACCTGGCGCTGCTGATACAGCATATGGGATTTCCAATCCAGTTTCCAGCGATTCTTCTATATGCGATAATAATAGTGCGACCCTAGCCCTTCAACCACATTATTAATGCTGACCGGCCGGCTGCACAACATCGCCCCATATGTATGTATCCTCGTTGGAGGTTAAAGTCATTAATGGCGTTGTATTTCCAACCTTCGCATCATATCCGTCAACCCCTCCCCCCTCCCCCGTGGATGATGCCGCACTGTTGCACTCCTCGCCTGGCAAGGCGTTAAGATCCAACATTACGCTGCTTGCTGGGATGTCCGGAACTGCCTCGCCGATCGAGCCTCACAATGTATTGGAGTTCCATCACCCGCATAATTATAGCATTGCATTAATTGTATGATTGATACTCTTTCCATATCCTATTTTGCAATCAATATAGAATTAAATCAGTCACACATCCACGTCCAACACAAATCCTGCCGTTTACAACACCTTCTGGATATCCAGATTGATGGAGTTCAGGACAAGAACTCAATTGTGTTTATTGGTTTGGAATGGAGCTCTTCAGTTTTCCTATATAAGCCCCACATAATTTTCCACGTTGCGCGTGGAAATCAGATTTTTGCACGATCGGATCAGTGCGTGAAGGACACCCACTAAAGAATTCCTTATGATGGGTCAACGCATGGGACACATGGCATTATAATATTAGACTACTGAAAATTTTAATTATTATTACAAAAGCGTTGGAATTAAGAACATCATATGTGGTGTGTAACGTACGAAAGGTTGGGAGCAATCCGGTAACATATGATCTGGCATGAAATATATTTTCCATCACATAAAATATAATATTTTATTCGACACATATACAATTCTCACATTACATATCTTGAGTCCAAATACTTTATGATTTACACATATGGTGTTCAAAAACCGAATTAGTAGTGTTGCCAAAGAAATTGCTAGGCCCAAATAATTTGTCCAATTCATTTGAAAGTGGCCCGGTCCACGAGTCGACAATTAAGGAGTAGTGCTTCATGGCTATATTTGAAGCTAGGGGCTGATGAATTATTCTCACTACTCATATTTTACCACAAGCGGATGGTTGTCATCAAGTAATAAAATCCGGTGAATAACCGAGTCGAATCACAGGGAATTTCAGAATATTACTTCATTCCGGAGAATATTTTAATTGTTTTTAAGTTTATTAAATATATTTTATATATTTTAACAGAGTTTGTTTAATTCTAGAGTTGATTAAATTAAAATAATGACATTAAATTTAAAATAAAGCAAGTTAAAAATTTTAATTAATAAAAATATAAATGGGAGATGCTTGTAATGTTTTAAATATTGTCATCTTTATATAAAATAGAAATTGCATATTGATTTAGCATTTTCCAATGTCTAAAAAGATCAATTTCTTAAAATTTAAATATTTTATAAAGATTAAAAACATAGTAATTTCCTAAAATTCATATTATGCATAGACAGATTTCATGGAAGCTAATTAAATTATCTAACATTCTGCAATCATCATTTTAGGCTTAAATTTGAGTCTTTCCCAAGCATACAAATTCTCTTATAGCGATTAAAAGATATATTTCATTTCCCAAATCATTGTGCACATGCCAAAATTTATTTTTAATGTAATTTATTCTCAATACCGGTACTAAAATATAGATTCTATTTTTTATCTCCCGATTTAGCAAAGCATAAACAACATAATTTAGATTCTAACATTTTAATTATGCAGAATAGTGTAAATAATTCAACAAACATGGTAAAACATCACTACAAACAGGTAAAATGGATTATATTAATTAATTAATGCCAGAATATAAGTTACAGCAGAAGGACATCAGATTGATCGATCAATTCAGTCTTAATCCTAGTCATTATGTAATCACAGATTACTGCTGTAAACATCGATCACTTCAGAATTAATAATTTGAGCAGATTATCAATGAAAATACCAGATTTATGCAACTAGACAGAATGTCGATCATTCTCTTCTTTTAGACAGTATTCATAATTCAATTTCTAGCATCTTAAAACAGAAATCCAGATTACACATATAAACATCGATCTTATTTTACTTCCATAAAAGATAAAATCGTACTTCAAAAGTGATTCTGAACTTCCGTTCTAGATCACTTTTAATATGAACAACATAGAAATCTGTCTACAAATTCGAAACATAATAGAAAATTACATTTAGAGGAAAATTCATAACATTACAAAGCAAGAAAAAGAAAGACAACACCTAGAATAGGAAGAACACGCCCAAAACAACATTCTTGATGCATCCTTCCGACATGATTTTGTGCATCCTGACGATTTTCCACGTTTTCAGAAGTCGGCGCCAAAAGTGGCGCTCAAGGGCTGATTCCGGCGCCGCCATGCCCGTGCGGCGCATCCCGAAGCTTTTTCATTCGAAATTTTCCTAAGTGTTGAAACGGCACATGGGGTGGCGCTCCGAGGCCTTTTTGGGCGCCGGCATACACATGCGACGCATCCTGGGCACATTCCAGTGTTGAAAAATTCGAATGTGACATTCTTTATCCTCCGAACATCTTCTTTCCTTCATTTTAATCCCTGAAACATCATTGCAATGCATTAGATTTGCCAAAGTCTTATTAAAAAGCATAAAACATGGTAAATTAAACTCAAATAAGCTTAATTTAACCATGATTTTTAATATTTACAAATCACATGAAATATAAACTAGAAACCCTAAAAATAAGGTGACATGCATGCAATTTTGACATATTTTTGTGCAATTTAAGCTCATTTAAATGTGGTTTCACAGGGAGCATCAACATCCTCACACTTAACTGTTGCTCGTCCCTTGAGCAATGAAATCAACTAACACATCAATACGCCAATCAAGATAATAAAGATAAAGTCTTTATAGTTTTGTCAAATCATAGATTTCAACAACACAATGAGCTAGAAGGGTTCACAAGCTTAATATGCTAGAGCAGGGTAAATTGTCATGCATCAGTTGTCAAAAACAGGTATCCAAAGCACTTACAATACAGAAAACAGATTAATCACACATAGCAACACGAAATGAGAGAGTGATTTATGTAAATATGCTTTTCTATTCCCGTCTTCAAATATACTCAATTAATGACTCGGTTTCACAATTATTCTAGACACTTTGGCTGAGTTGTAGACGGTTGAATTCCAAAAGCCACTCATGTCTAAGAATACGTGCCAGTCATATAGTCAAGAGTTTATAAATTTCTGTTTAATACCCCTTTATTTCAGGTTTTTTTTTTTGATCTTGCATTTTCTATATTTTTCTTTTCCTTTCTTTTTGCAATATTTTACTTTTCATTTCAATTTTTTTTATTAGGGGTTTTACTCTGACTTTATTTGTAACTAAGCATTTAAGAAGACTTGGAACGAGCATATTCATATATAAATAATGATAACTCTCCACATAACAAATAAACTAGTCTAATTAATCAAGAAGCTTTCTGCAAGGTAAATAGAATTGTCACCAAGGTTCAAATAACTAGCATGGCAATTTAACAAAGTCTATAACTTTAAACTAAGAAACCTAATACTCATTAAGTTGTAAAATCGGATTTAAACAGAACATTTAGACTTATTTTAATTTTCTCCAGATTGGCAATGATGTGATAATCTCTAAATAATAGCACAACTGTGAAAACATAATTTAAATCTAACATAATTAATATATCCATGTTGTGCATGTACCATTTTATTCAAAGCATAATAAAATATTAAAACATAATTAAGCTCTTACCGAAGTACCTCATGCAGACTGATAAACATAAAATATGAAAAGATCACACCTGTAGTATTTAGATTTTAGAATTTCACTTTATCACCATGGATTTTCTTCATTGCTTCTCTGTTGGCATCCCTGCTTCTTAATATATTTATATGGCATTTACTTAAACAGAAGACAATCATTAGTGCACATGAATTTTTAAATTATGTAAAATAATTAAAGACCATCCATAATTCATGTTTTAATATTCAATTTTCACATTTTTAATATTATTCTTATTATATTGTTATTATTATATATATATATTACTATTATTATCTATATATATATATATTTTTCTTTTTATATATTAAAATTCAGATTTATAGTAAAATTTGACATTCTTTATCCTCCGAACATCTTTTTTCCTTTTACTCCCTGAAACATCATTGCAATGTATTAGATTTGCCAAAGTCTTATTAAAAAGCATAAAACATGGTAAATTGAACTCAAATAAGCTTAATTTAACCATGATTATTAATATTTACAAATCACATGAAATATAAACTAGAAACCCTAAAAATAAGGTGACATGCATGCAATTTTGACATATTTTTGTGCAATTTAAGCTCATTTAAATGTGGTTTCACATGGTGCATCAGGGGCTACAAAAAGGGGACCTCGAATCAACTTTTCAAAGAGTCGCATTTACATTTTTTTTCTACTTTTTCTGCTTTCTGCATTTTTCCATTCATTTATTGCTTCATGTCTTAAATTTTTATCGCTTTCTTTAATTCCAGCATTGTATTTACATTCCAGTTAAATTATGTAATCTTTCAAGTTCATTTAAATCAATTCCTGTTCTTCCATTTTTCTTCGATATTTTCACGATACAACAAATTGGCATGCCCAATGGGACTCAAGTGGAAACTATATCCGCTTAGAGTTTTATGCATCTCAGATCCGACAGACTAGTGAGTGAATTAACTTAAAAGTTTCAAGAAATGCCACTACAAGAAAAGAGGTTGGAACACCTTCCGAGGATGCTGGTGATGTGGCGGAAAATAGAGCGCAACAGGGGATTATGCAAACTCCTACGGTTTCCGAACAGATGCGGCTATCGAACAGTACCCGCCTATGTACTAGCGGCACCTAGCGTGCCGAATTTCACATATGCGGCACTTCCAATGCCGATCTATAATACGCCAACCCCCAGTGGTTGTTTGATGGCTTCCAATGGACTTAGCTTGCAACCACCTCAGGCAGCACCTCTTGCGCCGAACATGCTTCCAGCGCCTTATGCAGCGAATTTCTCGTTAGTGCCAGCGCTCATACCAAACCCTAGTTGGACACCTTCAACGCTAGGGGGCAGCCGCCACAACCACAAGGGATGGCCATGGCACGTACCGTACTACCTACGCCCACCATGCCTCCTACACATGCACCAGCGGTGTCACCCGAACAACCAACAAATATGATGCAACAACATTTTGGGGTCCAATTGAGGCTGATGGAGCGGCTTACTTACAGGAAACCATATCCTGACTGAGTGGATACAATACATCCCTACCCGAGAGGGTTAAAGATGTCCGAGTTCACAATGTTTTCGGGGGATGACGACAAGTCTATCGTAGAACGTATGGGCAGATTCTGCACAGTGTGGTGAAATGGCAGCCAACAATTGGTTGAAATTGAGGTTGTTCAGTACATCCCTTACTAGACCTGCCTTCAATTGGTACACATCATTCCGTCCAAACTCAATCCAAAATTGGGCGGATCTAAAGAGAGCCTTCCACGACAGGTTCTACACTCCATTAACACATGTTAGTTTGGCAGATCTAACTAATGCTAAACAATTCGCCGATGAAGCGGTGAGTACATTTATCAATAGGTTATAAAGACTTAGGGGCCAATGCACAATGATTGTCCCTGACAGGGAAATAGCCAACATTGCAGTGGCAAATATGTTACCAAAATTGAATAAATATTTAATTGTGCAAGACTTCACTGACCTTGCCCAGCTGGCTGAAAGGGCGGTCCGCTTGGAAAAGTTCCTTGGGGAACAAGATGAGAAGCATTAGCTTACACACGGGACTCACTTCAATTAAGTGAAAACCAGTCAAGAGGAAGACGAACTAATGGTGGTGGTTGTTGTAGTGACCCTTGATGGAAACAACCCGGGATAGTGGCACTAGAAGGCCATCGACAGTGGCCACAGTCCGAACGGCGGCTAAACGCGGCAGACAGCAGCCGCGCTTACATGGCGGCAAGATTTTTTTTAAAAAAAAAAAATTTGTAGAATCCTAGACAAGCCAGACCTATTTAGAACACGCATATTTGTCTTAGACCTAATCAGAAAAATTGCGTGAGGGGGGCATCTGTTGCCCAAGAAATTACTAGGCCCAAATAATTTGGCCAATCCATTTTTAAATTGGCCCGGTCCACGAGTCAGCAATTAAGGAGTAGGGCTTCATGGCTATATATTGAAGCTAGGCGGCTACACAAAGGGGACCTCGAATAAACTCTTCAAAGAGCCGCATTTACATTTTTTTCTACTTTTTCTGGTTTCTTTTCCTGTTTTCTACATTTTTCCATTAATTGATTGCTTTCTGTCTTAAATTCTTTATCGCTTTCTTTAATTCCAGCATTGTATTTACATTCCAGTTCCATTCTGTAATTTTTCCAGTTTGTTTGAATCAATTCCAGTTCTTCCATTTACTTTCGATGTTTTCACGATACAACATGATGATTTTTATTTTTATATTTTTTGTTTAAAAGTCTATACAAGTTAGGAAATTGTGATGAGAGTTCTTGCCACTCAAATTCAAATGAACAAATTGGAGGGATTGGGGGATCAAGTGGGGAATCGAACCAACCTGAAGGCTGAGATTTTGGAGTTAGTAAACTTGACCAATTATTCATCCCCAAATTAGGAAGGATTGATAGTTTCATTCAAAATATTCAAAATTAAAACTAACTATTAATATATTTTGAATTTTTAAAAATTTAAAGTTATAACGCATGTCTAATATTGACTAGAATTCAAATAAAATCAACATTTCAATCTAAATTTGAAGATAAAAATAAAAAGAAAAAAATTGATTTTTGCTTGAATTGGAATTCGATACTCAGTTCGAAATGCTCTACACACTCTATTTAGACCATTCAGGTTTGTGGACAACCCAACAAACTTAAATATAACATATTCAAGCACAACTTAACGAGTCTAGCTCGAGCTTAATAATTGAACAAGCTTTAAATCAAACTCGACATTGGTTCACTAAACATAATGAGTGAGCCCGAATTTTTTTAAATAATACAGTATATTCCATTTTTCCTGCTATTACTGTCCCATTTTCAATTTTAATATTATTCATTAATTAAATTTGAACTAATATTATCGCAATCAGAGACGGCCTGGGATTTTATCCATAGGGGTCATAGACCCCATTAGGAATAAATTGTGTCTAGACTGAAACGACTTATTTGATTTTATACGTCCCGAGTCTCGCTTATTACTTTTACTATGCCCATTTTAACAAATAAAATGGTTCAACTATTTTAAATATTATATGAATACATTTATAAATTCTAAAACAACCGAACAATATACAATATGACACTACCAATACTTTATACTTCATTTTTTTTAAATGTTACGTTTTGATTTTTTTTTACTGTTTATTATAGCACTTTAACTTGTATTTTTGTTATAGTTATAGAAGACAAAATATAGCCAACTGAGATCTTGTTTTGTCTCATCTTATAGTTTTTAAATATCAATTTTTTTAGAATTTTTACTTGTACCGAATTTGAGTTAATAATCGTTGTAAATGTGCATTGGCATATGTGCAAATAAGAAGTGTAACCTTTAAAAAAAATGAAAGAAGTATATTATACTTTATTGCCTTAAAAAGCTATTATAATATAAGCAATAGTGTGAAATGAGATAAAATGAAAAAGGAAATATAAAAGACTTTTTACTCACGACTCTTATGCAATATATAGGCAAATGAAGTACATAAAATCATAGTTGCACACAGTAATTGATTATTAATATTGATTCACCCTAAGACCTTGAGAAATTAGAAATTTCACAAATATGCAGATATCTCCAAATTAAATAAGAAAAATATATAAAAAAATACTCTTATAAACAAAAATTTAAATGATTATAAAAAAAAATTATAAGGGTGTTTTTGTGAGGTTAATATAAATATGCAAGTTAATGTTGATTATGTAAGTTTTGTTAGAGGTGATAAATATATTTGGATTGGGGTTGGGGACTTACTCTAGTGGTCAAGTCCCCCTTCTCTCAACCATAGGTTGGGAGTTCGATCCCCACCCGGTTCCCTATCCCCTCCCCTTTATCCCCCTTTGTAATTTGTGTGGTTTGGGCTCCCACACACCTTTGTCGACATATGTGTGTCACTGTTTACCAAAAAAAAAAAAATTTGGATTAGGGTGTAAAAGGAGGTAGGTTTATTTTTGGTAAAACACTATCCATAAAAAACGCTAATCAATAGCTTTTTTATATTATAGATATTTAAGCATATTGCATATTTTAATTTTTTTAAAGAATATATTTAAATATTAAAATAATAATATTTTTACGTGTACCGGATATCCCCAAACCACATTGGACCTAAGACTAATGCCTCGAGGATCTGGCGGACATTGAAGAGTTGCCTCTCCCAAAGTAGAATTCTGCATATTAAAATAATAATATTGATAATTATATTTAGTACATTATAAAAGTTTTAAATAGTCCAGTCTAGTAGGTTTAATAGGCTTTTTATAACGTCTGACATAAGTCTATTTAGCTAAATAGTCTTTTAAAATGACAATAGAAGTACTAGTTTCTGCACCTACCATGTAGGGATTCTTGTAACAGAAAAAAGTAATAATATTGTTACATGAAGTATCAAAAACTAACTAGAAGGAATATAGCCTGGCACCCTGGCTTTGTAAACATCTTTTCTACCCCCATGCTTTAAAACAAAACTTTTATAACCAAAAAGACATAAAAACCCTTCGATCAATGCTTCGGATCGGAGCTTTGAATGTTTGACAGGAATGCCTTGTATGTATGCATATTTGGCATTATATAAAAATAACTAAAAATCATTTAAAAAGAGTTTAACACTTCTCTAAAAAGTGCACACCCCTCTAAAAATCTGGTATCAGAGCATAAGTTGCGATTTTAGGCATTATGGCTAATAATGAATTAAAAGATAACCACAATATCATTAAATTAAAAGAAAATATTAATTATGAAAAATTCTTAATAATTGACATTGAAAAGAAAAAATTGATTAAAAACCAAATAAATGGATGTATAATTTGTAAACATAATAAAATAAAAATTAAAAGAGTAAAACTAAGAAACAATAAAACTTTTAAAAATTATTGCAAGCTAATCGTAAGGTTAGAAGCCTTAAGACAACATTTAAAAACTCATGAATAAAATGTTAACAAATAAAAACATGGATATATAAAGAAGTCTTCAATCAATTGAAGCAAAACAAGATAAATTAGAATCATTAGGAAAACAAAATAATACAAATCTTAAAGTAATATTAGAAAACCAAATATACTTATCAACCCAATATGATAAATCATCTAGTGGAATGAAAAACTTATCTAAAACCATAACAACACTTCAATATGAAAGTTCTAAGCTAGTTAATAATATCCCAAATCCAAAGAGAATCATTAACCATAGTGAAGAATTAAAACAACTACAAGATAAGGTTGAAAAACTTGATAAAGAAATTAAAGAAATTAAAAATATTGTTGAAAACAATATCGAAAATGTAAATGAAATGTGTAACAAAATCATAAAGATTATTAAAGGATAATGGAAACAACCTTGAAAGAAGTTAAAGAAACAATAGAAAACTTTAAACAAGAAATTAATAATAAATTTAAAGAATTAAATAAAGAATTAGTAGAAGTAAAACTAAATGTTAATAATCTTCATAAGAAGATTGGTGAAATAACAGATCATAATAGAACAAATAATACAAATATTAGTCTAATTGATAAGAAAATAAAAGAGCTTGTAACAACTGAAATACTAAAGAAAAAATTGATGATGTACATGTTCAAATGGAAAACATGAAGAAATATCAAGACCCTGCATTAAGAATAGCTATTGAAAGCATAGATGAAAAACTTGAAAGAATACAAGCTGTTAGAATGCCTGAAGATAATACAATAAAACAACTAGCTGAACAAATTGCAAAATTACCTGCAGAAGCTAGAAGGAAAACTAAACCACAAGAAAAACTAAATTTTTGGGTTGTAAAACCAGACGAAAAATATTTACAAAAATGAGTAGGAGATCCTTTTCTCTTACAAATGAACCTCAAAACAGTCTAGTAGAAAGAAACAATTCTCAAAGGATTGAAAGCTAAAACTTTGAAAAAAACGTTAATAGATAGAATGTTTAGAGAAAAAATCAAACTGGAAGAAGGGTCAACAATAATTGAAGAAATAATTGACCCTGATATTGAGTTTGAAAACTTTAAGAAAAGAACATTGATCCAATTGGAACCAAGGTTATTGTATGACCAAAGATTCCTTCATTGGAATACAGGTTATTACAAATACCATTACACAGAACCAATAAGCTGTCTAAAAGATGACAAAAAATTAATAAAATTAATAAGCAATCAGACTTCAAAGACAAGGACAAAAATACATGCATATGAGACTAATCTCCATAGGAGTAAAAGGTTTAACGAGAAAAAATTTAGGAACTAAAGTCCTAATGACTGTCCTAGATACAGGGTGGACTAATCCAACCCAAGCTATCATAGGATTAATGGAAATTGATATGAACCCTAATGTGGGAGTATGTTATTTGGCACCAGATTATATGATACAAATAACAAATTTTATGAGGCATATCCAAATAGGAATTCAAACTGTAGGATATGAAGAAATGGAAACTGGTCACAACCTAATGATATGTGTAGGCTTCTTAGGAAGAATCACAAACAATGGTCAAACCAGGCATAAAACAAAAATTGAAATTGTGGTAAGTATCATAGGAAGTGAAGGAGTAAAAATGATAGGACCAACTGAAATATCATCAGAAGAAAATGCGGGAATAAATTGGGATCTATCAAAATTCTTTGAAAAACCAAATGTTAAAAATTTAACTCCAAAAAATGTAAACTACTTCATTAACTCCAGAGGAGAAACGTCAGTAAGATTTAATGATTATGAAACCGCAAAACGACCAATAGATTTCACAGAATAAGAAGGTCAGGAAGATGAATAAGCAAATGAAAAAGGTTTATTGTAGAAAAACCAGTGACAAATAACTGTGTAAAATATGAAGGAAAACATATCTCCACCCTAGTGAGGATGAAGTGGAAAGAATTGCTAAAGAGATACAACATATTTGTTTAAAAACAAGAAAATTTGAAAACTTTAAGAAAGGAAAAATTCTAAATAAAAGAGAGTACTATGACAGGTATGAAAGAGTTTTCTCACAACATGTGCATTCTGCCTTGACTAAAAAATTTAAAAATAAATGAATATTACCTTACAATTGTCAAGATTGTAAAATTGATCTCGATAGAAGACACTCTAATAAACTAACACATATGATCCATTTAGTAGAATGTCCAAAACATAGTGGATATTTTGAGAATTGGATAGAAAATTATGAAGAAATGATAAGAGAAATATCAAAACTAAATGAACAAAAACAAGAATTAAAGGATAAAATGAAAAGAAAAAATAAAGAATGGAAGAATAATTTAGAAGACATTATTGAGAAAGAAGTACAGAAAAGATTACAAAAAATACAAATAAAAGAAGAACAACAAGCAGACATCGAAGCTCACTTGTTCTTAAAAGAAAACTCACCAGAAGAAGGACAAAGTTCTGAAAACACATTAATGGAACAATATATGGGAGACCATATGTCCTTACATTCTGAAAAAACAAATAAAACATCTAAGGAATTCATGAACCAAGATATTGTAATGAAAAATACAGGAGACAGTATAACAAGAGTCCCTGGAACTCCATTTGCCTCATATCAAAGAGGAACTGAGTGGAGACCTGGAACTAATTATACTGGAAATAATTCTAGACACTCAATAACACATGTTCATCCAGAATATCCTTATGGAAAAGTACAACCTGGAATGATAACAAAACCTAGAGGAATTAGGCAACCTTTAGAAAGAGGATATTATCATAATCCAGCAATATTAGAAGTAACAAATGTAAGCCCTCAAGAATGAGGCTCAGTAATTGCAAAATGGAAAAACATAGTTGTGGCTGATTACATCAAAAACAAAAATGATTATAATGATACAGCTGAATCAATGTATGGATATCTTGAAACCTATTTAGGAGAATTCGCACAGTCAATGTGGGAAGTATTTAAAAGAGACTATCCAATGGATTATCAAGACTTAATAAAAAGAGGACCAAATCCTTATAACTTTGTAAATAAAATATCAAGTCTAATAACAGGTGAAGATGGGAATTCAGGACATATAACAACACAAATGGATGCCTTAATCCATCTAGACCAGATGCATTTAGATGACTTGTATGGAACAATAGACTTTTTAAATGAATACGTCTATTATACATGCCTAGCAGGAGGTGCTTTTAACCAAGAGTTAGGAGAAAAATTATTTATGAAAATACCAAGACCAATTGGTCAAGAAATTCAAGATACATGGAATAAAATGGTTGAAAAGAATCCTCAACAATGGACTATTAGTATGAGGGCTGTCCATGTGGTAAAAATATTAAAAGATAAGTGTACAAATATAATAACACAAAAACAACTTAAGAAAACCGATTATTCATTCTGTAAAAGGATATACACTCCTCAACGATATGGTAGGCCAGAGCCATTAAGGAAAAAACCTAAATTCATAACAAGAAAGAAGTATTTCATAAAACAATCAAACAGCAGAAAACCTTTCTTAAAACAAAAACATCACGTCAGAAAATATAATCCTAGTAGAAATTATACAAAGAAACTTGCTTGTTTCACATGTGGTGATGAAAGCCATTTGGCAACAGCATGTCCTAAAAGAAAAAAACCAACATTCTAGAGAGGCAATTCTTACAGAATGTATACAACAAGATATATTAGATGTGGACTCAGATGTTTCTGAGACTGAAATAATATATAGTATAGTAACGGTAGAAGAAAACGTTATAGAAGAACAAGAGGATAATGATCCCTATGAATTGATAAATATGCTTGCAAATGAAAACTCGTATAATGGTATCACATATAAAGAATATATGATGCCATATGAAACTGAGTATATGATGAGAGAAATTAATGAATGCGAAAACCATAATTGGCTTTTCAGGGTAGGCACTAATTCTACACCTTGTATAAAATGCTCTTATTATCCATCAAGGAAACTTAGAGCTAAATGTACAATATGTCACGTAGAAATTTGCCAAATATGCTTGTTAAAGTATTATAAAATTAAATTCCCCGAAGAAATGCCAATAACAAAAATTGATGATAATTATACATTCATCACAAAAAGAATAGATATAATTGAAAGAAAACTTTTTGATTTACAAGGTATAATGAATCTTAAAGAATTTAAAACCAGAATTGAAAACATAGAAGAAATCTTAGAAGAATATAATATGTTAAGTCCTAAAAATACGGGAAATAAAGGAAAAGAAGTTCCTGAAGAAAAATCTAATGATGAACAAAATCCTAGTACAGAGTACATGTTAGCACAAAACCCTGAGTACATACTTGTGTGCCAAGATCCTTCATCATTAACTACACTAAGGGTACCAATAATCTTTAAATTAAGAGAATTGGTATTCCGTACTAATGCAATAATCGATACAGGATGTACTAGAATAATAATAAATGAGAAACTTATCCCAGAACATCTACAGAAAAACTTAGCAAAACCCATTAAATCAGAATTGATGGATGGAAGAATCTCATATACAACAAAACAACCTATTTCAGGTGGACAGATATTCTTTGAAACCAATTGTGGAATATCAGAACCCTATGGAGTTCCAGATAATTCATATATAAAAGAATTAGTAATAAATGCAGATGTAATCTTAGGATTACAATTCTTCTTACAAAATAATGGAGGATTATTTATTACAAAAGATATATCCAAATTGTTGAAAAAACAACTTTGGCAATGTTTGCACCTAGTATTAGTAATGCGGGAACCAAGCTTTTAACAACATCAGAGTTGCGAGAGAAGCGTGGTGGAGCCCCTACTAATACAAAAACAAAAAATAAAAAACTTTTAAAAGACAAAGATATTGAAAATTGTAAATGCAAAATAAAAGGAGCATGTAAACAAACTTGTAAAGAAAATATACAAATTACAGAGTTTGAAGAAGAATATATTCCTGAAACTCCAAAACTGAAAGAATTAATAAGTATAACTAGATTTAAGCCTGAAGAAACCATAACAAAATGGATTGAGAGGTTAGAAAAATCCCAAATTATTGGAGATAACATCCAGAAATATTGGGAAAAAGATTGAACAATATGCAAGCTTGAAATAATAAATCCAGAATTGAGAATCTCAACTGCAGAAATAAATCCTACAAATCTGGATATAGCAGATTTTAAAATGCATATTGATGAATTAAAAACTTTAAAAGTAATTAGAGAATCAAACTCCAGACATAGGTCTGCAGCTTTTATTGTAAGAAAACATTCTGAAATTGTAAGAGGAAAATCAAGAATGGTCATTAATTATAAAAGACTTAATGACAATACAAAAGATTTTGCTTACAATATACCAGATAAAACAGTCTTAATAAATAGGATTCAGGACTCAAAAGTGTATAGCAAATTTGATTGTAAGTCAGGATTTTGGCAAGTAAAAATGCATCATGAGTCAGTCGAATGGACTGCATTCACATGTCCAGAAGGTTTATTTGAATGGCTAGTAATGCCATTTGGACTAAAGAATGCACCAGCTATATTTCAACAAAAAATGGATAAAATATTTAAACCATACCAAAAATTTATTTTGGTATACATTGATGACATTATAGTGTTTTCAAAAAATAGTACTGAACATATGAGTCACCTCGACACAGTGTTTAGGCTATTTGAAAAACATGGAATAATCATCTCAAAGAAAAAGATGGAAATTAATAAAACTAAAATAGCATTCCTTGGGGCAGAAATTGGAAAAGGAAAAATAAAACTCCAAGATCATATTGCTAAAAGGGCTATAGAATTTCCTGATAAAATGGAAGATACAAAACTATTACACAAATTTTTAGGATTGGTTAATTATGCTAGACCATACATTAAAAACTTATCCTCATTAACAGGATCATTATATAATAAACTGTGAAAAAATGGTCAAAGATATTTTAACTAAGAAGATATAAAAAAATGTACAAAAAATTAAAGAAGCATTAAAAACACTTCCGGAATTGGTTTTGCCAGAAGATAGTGATTATCTTATTGTACATACTGATGGATCACATGAAGGATGGGGAGCTATCCTTTTGCGAAAAAAGGATGTCTACTCACCTAAAAATAAAGAAGAAATTTGTCAATATGCATCAGGAAAATATAGATAAAAGGGTAACCTTTCCTCAATTGATGCAGAACTATTAGCAATAAAATACGCACTCGATAAATTCGAACTGTTTCTAACAGGAAAACCAGGATTTACAGTAAGAACTGATTGTGAGGCCATCGTAAAATTTCATAGCCAACTCCAAGAAAAAAGATCAATGTCCAGGAGAAGGTCGTTGAATTTTACAGATGTTATTAGTCAGAAAGGCTACAAAATAAAATTTGAACATATTAAAGGGGAATATAACAAAATTGCTGATATATTATCTAGAATTCTGATTAAAAAAAGAGAAAAACCATTATATGATACTGAATTTAAAAATGAATCAATGGATAATTATGATGAAAATGATGAGGAAAAATATAAATTAAAATGGGATCAATTTTATAGGGAGGACTGGAATATTGAGAATTGAATAATATTGTTACAGGAATGGCAGAAAACTCCCAGAAAAACTCTCTGAAAACCAGCAATGAAAATGGAGTAAAAACCACAGGGATGGTAAAAACCCCAGAGAGATATTACACAATCCCTTCTAAAACCAGCATCCCAGAATGGAAGAAAAAAGATAAACTCCCAGAAAAAGGAGTGAAAATCTGCTTTGGCAGAAGAGCAGAAACTGGTAATAATGTAGAGTTAATCTTATTTGATAACATGAAGTACAGGCCTATCACAGGGTTGAACTACACAGAGGAACAGATCTGCCTTTGTGATAATATCTGGAGAGCATCATTCGACAAAAACAACAGCATGTATATTGTTACTTGTCTCTCTGCTTTAAGCATGTATTTCCAGAAATTCAATAACATAAAACCATTTTTATATTATGTAGTCTTCGAAGGCTATAAAAAAGGGATTTATGATAAAAATGATATTTTACCCCTTAATGAAGACAATGAAAAACCTCTTCATAAAGGATTTTATGATATAATGTCTGCAATTCAATTTGCAAAAACCACATTGGGCCCAGATTTATTTGTAAGCCCAAGTTTGAAAAACATTGTTGATGGTTTAAGGCCAAAAACCCAAAACCCCTCAGGCCCAGTCCAATACTCAATTGGACATTCCTCAAAAAACCATATTGTGTTTTGTGACCATTGTGAAAAGATGGCGAAAGAAGTCTGTAAATATGAAGCCCAAAAGGCCGAATGGTTACAGAATTTTGAAAACCAAAAAATGAAAACCCTTGAAGCAAAGGCCCAGATTGAAAACCTTACCAAGAAACTTGAAATCCTTCAAAACCAAAACGAGAAATTGACCTAAAAAACCGTGTCCCTTACACTAAAAACACCAAAACCAGAAGAAAAACCAGTTTATGGTCCAGAACCCAAACCCACCAGTTCTATGACTGCAGTAGAATTGACAAAAGCCTGGATGCAACAAAACCAGGAAAATTCAACTCCTGAGGTCTTTAAGGATCAAAAGTTTGAATCTAGTCCGTCTCAAACGGCAGACGGTAAAGACGAGTCAAGTCCGTTGATAGCTGATGCTTTGCAAAAAGCATAAGTTCAGATGATTTTGAACCAAACCAGGGAAGTTCTAACCCTAAGGTCTCTAAGGACCAAAACGAGGAACTAAGCCCATCTAGCCTGGTAGATGGTAAAAGCACATTAATTCCGGTTATGGCTGGTAGTTTGCCAAAAACTATGAGTCCAGTATAGACTGAAAAATTTGAAAACCTCAGTGAAGAAGAAATTCTCCATAAGCTTGAAACGGAACTAAGGCCTACTTTTGCTGAAGCAATGGCAGCCAAAAAAATGGAAGGTATGGTGCACTGGTAGCACTAAGAAAAAATGAAGCAAAATACCAGGCCAATAAAATTATAAAAACCCAGAAAAAAGAAAGTGGCGTCCCCCACAATGATGAAGAGTACTAATGAAGCCACGCAGAAATGAGCTGGAATTCACAATAAATACCAGCATGTGAAGAAAAGAATCCGGAAAAGAAAAAGTCAAGAAGAAAACAAAAATGCTAGTGGAGCCAAAAGCACCACTAACCATGTGAAAGAAGGAATCCGAGGCGGATAAAACCAAAAAGCAGACAAGAGCCATGTGACTCTTGGAAAACCGTGTGAAGTGGGCACTAGGCCCCTCTTTATTGTACTAATTTTCATCCGAACCTTATCGGATAGCTTTGCCACTTGGCACGTTTTTATTGGGTGTTTTGGATTGCTTAGATAACATTTCCATCTATAAATAGAGGGATGGTCTTCACTTGTAACACACACACACTCACTTCTTAGCTCTCTAGCTTTCTAAGGTTTTTGAGACTGCACTCTTGCTACTCTCGAAAGCTCTTTCTCTTTCTAAGTTCCCTTGTATTCCCTACCCTTTCAGTAATAAAATTTCAGTTTGTAAAGAAAGACCCGGTGTGGATTGCTTCCTCTTTTCTTTACTTTCTGAAATACAGGGGCCCGTCTGAACGGGAAAGTCTCTCCTCTCTCAAGGTATGGGTTAGTTTATGATTTATGTTATGGTATGATTGTTCTATGTATGGATGATAGTGTTATAAATATTAATATATGACCTTTTAAAACTTAATTGATGAGATATGCCATTAGGGGAGTAAGATAAAAATTTAAAAGGCTTTATGCCATAAAAGCTGTAAGAAAGACTTGTTAGGGGAACCACAATTCAGGGATGTTTGTTAAACATGATGATGTTTTGTTACTATTTTCCCTTCTGATTTGCCCCTTAGACCCCCTGCTTACATTTCAGATCTAGGTCTGGATAATGCTAATTTGAATTTGAAACCCGAAACAGGCCCAGGAAATGTCTTGAAAGTAATAAGAGGATTGTGGACTTAATGTTTATGATAATATTTCCATAACAAAGGACAATCGGACCCATAACACATAATCAGAAAGTTAACACGACCAAGAGAATAATAGGAGATGGCAAGTACCTAGTAAGACATCACGACATATAAGTTTTTCGCGTACAAAAAACAGTGTTTGAAAACTTTTTTGAAATAATATCTTTTATCAAAACAAATGGAGAATATGACTAAAACTACTGAAAACCCTAAAACAGATTTATTTAAAACAGAATCTTTTAAAAACACAGAAACAAGGTTTATTATTGTACCTTACCCAAAAACACACTTTCTATGCCAAGAATGTGAAAATTGGCTTATCAAACTGATGAACAAACGAAATCAAATAAACCAAATTTGCAGGGAACAAAGATTGTTTGAAAATATTATAAAATGGAAAGTAACTAAAGAAGTTGAATTTCTAAAAAATGAAATAGAAATTCTAGAAAACAGTTATCAAAAGCATACAAAAATTTAAAAGGTTTTAGAAAAACTACGAGACAACCATATAGAAAAATGTGAAAACCATTTTATAACTAGTGAACTTGAAGAAAAAATATGGAAAAAATTACAAGAAGAGCATTTAGCAAGAAATAACTGATTTAAAAATGGAAACACAGATATCTTTTGATATTTGTCCAGAATGTGGAAAACTTGGAGAAACCATGTGGAAAATTGAAAAAGAAATAAGAGACCTTAAAGATTCAATTATAAGATTAAGAGAATATAAATTAAACGAAGAAGAAGAAGTACAAGAACTCATATATGAGTTAAACCATGAATAGGAAATAAATACCACTCGTGATGCAATACACATATATGAAGAAGTTATTAGTTATCAATCAACAGATCTGGAAACAAGAATAGATGAATTAAATGCTTCTAAAACTAATTTCATTAATCATATCAAAAACCAACATTAAAATGACTTATAAAACCATAAGAAATTACAGTAAATGGGAGAAAACTGCGATTGAAAGATATCGCATTAAAAAAGAAATTGTAAAAATACAAATAGAAGCAAAAATAAAATGCTTACAACTCTTAAACAGAAAAAACCTCATGATAGAAGAATTAGATTTAAGTTTTTGGATAAATGATGAAATTAACAAACCACAACAATATGAAAAGGGATTAGATTGGGAAAGGAAACAGTGGCAAATTAATTATACTGCTTAAAAAAATAAAAAATAAAAATAAAAAAATAAAAATAAATAAATAAATAAATAAATAATAAAAATAATAAATAAAAACAAATAAATAAATAAAAATTTAAAATGAATAATCATAGCTTTGTGATACATTTACAGCTTCGATCGCGAGTTTATGCTTCGATCAGGCCGACCGAAGGTCTAAACCTTAAAACCCATAATATTCCTACAGCTTTGATCGTGAATTTATGCTTCGATCAAGCCGACCGAAGCTCCCGACCGAAAAATGATGTTGACATACAGGGCATAAAAGTTAGCTTTTTAAAAGTGGGGGCAAGAGTTTTTTGTTATTTCTTACAGGGCACTGCAAATTGCATCCCAACTAACTAATGATAGTAAGGCCAGTGTTGAGTAACATGCAATGGCTCTGACGGGTAATGAATTGATGTTGTTGGGAAGTTTTTTAGATAATGAATTGATGGTGTGGACTTCAAGGATCCAATAAAGCATAATTTTTTTTGGAGTAATCTTGTCTTTCATGAAAAGACGAACATGTAGACACTGATTGCCACTTGTTTAAAAATAAGTAACGAGTGGGAGTCTCAGACAGATGTCACTCACTCACTCACTCCATCCACACCAATTCACGCCATCTTCTAGTTAAATATGAACATTTTAAGAAAAGAAAATTGAAAGTTATGTATATTAGTACTAACACTAGGAAAAGTTAAGGAAAATGATAATTTAGATGCTTGGGGGAAGGCATTAGTAAATGAAACTATTTACCAGAATCGATGGAAGGATAAATGTGAAAGACAAAAAGAAACATATATTTTCGATCACTCGTAGAGAAAAATTGTGAAAAATGGTAAACATGTTATCGTGTAAACGTAACCTAATTTGCCCATAAGTATGAACAACTTGTTGGTTCAAAATGTCACATTCTGTCAGAAAAGAACAGAATGCTATATACTTGCAAACAGAATGTTACATGCTTGCACATAAAATGTTACGCACTTGAGAAAAGAACAGAATGTTACACACTTGCAAACAGAATGTCATATACTTGCAAACGGAATGTTGCACATTTGAAAACAGAATGTTAAATATAATGATGTTTTTATTTTAAGACAGAATTTATTCTCCTTTAAGACATAACAAAGACAGAATGTCAAAGTGAATAAAACAGAATGTGTAAAACTTACCTACAGAATGTTTGACTCTTATGACAGAACGTCATATTAAATGTTTTTGCATATGACAAAATGTGCAATATTGGAAAATAGAATGTTTACTAGAAAACAGAATTTGTACTATTAAAAAATACTTTAATAGAAAATAAAAAATAAAATGACTACTACTATAAAACAAAATGGATAATTTGCATATGACATGATGTGTGATATTAGAAAACAGTAATTCAAAATTATGTATTTAGAAAGAAAACCTCATTTAACTTGTCTTATTTGGCTTTTGTACACAATCCAATGCAATTTTTCAATCGTTAATATCTCAAAATATGTACAACAATAAATCATATAAAATATATATTATAAAACTACATGATCATACGATTCTAAGAAGACCTAACTTGACTATTTTTTTTTCCAAATATATACTTACAATAACAATGAGTCAAAGCTGAATAATGAACAGTGTCAGAAAGTCAAACAAGACATGTTGCCTAGGACGGAGGGAGTAATTATGATGTAGTCCAATTTTTTATTGACAGTCCCAACGACGAGTAGGTTGTTAAGATATTGTTATGACCACACACAATTGCAGAAAATGTAAAAAGGGCAATCGTTTGGTGACCCGGTTCGGACCTCCTGTCCTACATCCAGGGGATTCCAATCCAGGCGAAGATCACTCAACAAAGAACAAGAACAACCACAAGACTCGAAACAAATTCTATCAACTCGATCTAGAAGCTGACGACTCCCCCTCAACCTCTAATCTCCCTGATCAGAATTTCAGTAACAATCTTGTTGTTTCTTCAACTAGTTGACAGCCCTGAACTAGAATCCTAGACTATTCCAAGAAGTATTCCCATCTTGGATTACAACTCGATCTAAATGATATATACATGAATTTACAGCACAATTCACTCAAGATAAAAAACACTCAATCATCTAACATGAAGAACACGATCTTGACTTAACTATATCTTCTAATCGAATCTAAGAAGCTCTCGGTAGAATGTATAGAAGAATGGAAGTAAAGTACAAAGTCTGACTCAAAGACACAAGTATAAGAAGTATATATAGACTGAAGTCCGCCTTGGTCTTTAAGTCCATGGTGCTGGTGAGACTTGATCCTCAAGAACATAACCTCCCTGTTGTTTGTGAGTTGCATTGACACAACTATGATCCTGCATGAAATGTTTAGTGCCAACAATCTCCCCCTCATTTCATGAAGAGGTTGATTAATCACATAAAGTCTCAAACCAATATGATGAATATCAATTCAGAATTTCAAACTAACAACAGAGGTTAATAGATCAAGTTCAACAAAAAGGTAATCAATAAGTAAGGGTAACACCAGCTAAAATTAACCAATCAGCAAACTAAAAAGGTAATCAATCATAGAAATTCAAGCATATAATGTCTAACCACAAAATAAGCTAAACATCAGCAAGAGTAAGCATCAGCAAGTAAGAGTATCAAAAAGTATCCAATAGTATCCAACAGTAAGAGACCATTAGTTACAGACCCAAATACCAAAAGATTTAAGTTCAGAATGTACCCCCTCAAAACGGTGTCAACATTACCCATTAACATCAGTCAGTTTAGTTCCAGTTTGAGACATCTCCCCCTTGATAAGTCAAGCCTCCTCATCATCATCCTCGCCAGTGGGTGGAGGATCAAATGAGCCCGGAAGCAACTTCAGCATGTTGTTGTTTTGCTTCCTGATGCGGAGGCCAACAGAAATGACACTAGACACTTCCTCATTCTTTCGAAGAATGATGGTCTTGAGATGGTTCACCAACGCTGTGCCGGATAGGGCAGGACCAAGAAGAATGTCATTATGCATATTCCTTAGATCATTGGTGGGAGTGTTCTGCTTAATGGGAATGCGCTCCTCTTTGGGTACTTTGATCCCATTTTTCTTCAAAAACCTTGTGATCAAAGCGGGATAGGGTAGGAGATCGTTCTTGCCAATCGATCCGCGTGTGTAACCTACCATCTTAGAAAGCACAGAGAGACCAAAGTTTGTCATGTTAAGATATTTTTCAATACAAAACATGAGTTTACCCATATGAGAGGACACTTGACTGGCGTTAGTAGTCGGAAGGATATTGGAACTGCACAGACGGAAGAGATAGCTGAACTTCAGAGTGAGCTGAGTAGCACGAAGTTGTCCGCGACCAAATGCAACGCTTTTGGTATTGGAGATCTCATAAGCAACTTCGGCATTTGAGTTAGGCATGTAGTTCGTCACATCATCAAGGTTGCTGTTAAGCTGCACCTTCAACAACTGGTTAATGACTTGGGGAAAAATCTCCAGGATTTTGCCTCGAATGTAGATCTTCCCACCAAAAGGCAACTCAGCATCCAGGACATCCGGATGAAGGTTTGCATAGAACTCTCGAACCAAAGCGGGAGAGTAGTCCTCCAGTTTAGTAGCCCAGTAGAGAAGATGGCAATCCTCCAAGTATTTTGAAAAACCAAGCTCCTTGTAGATAGGATGTATAAACTGCTCCTCTGGTATGAAGTCTCTATTGTTGAGTTCCTTGGAAAATTTCTGCGCATCCTTGTCATAGAACTTAAAATTTAGAGCATCACGAACAGTCATGGGGCCAACTTTCTTTGGTCGTTTCTTCGTTGTCTCAACAGCAGGCTGCTTATCCTTCCTTTTACGAGATCGAGTCACAGGGGTACGAGCGACAGGGCGATGTTCTGGAGTGACTTCAGGATCCGGCTCGACGTTCCTTTGTTGTTCCTGTTCTCCAGTAACAGCATCGTCAGGGGTATTGAAAAAATCATCCTCATTACCTTGAGGATATTTAGTGGTGGTTCCATCATCCCAGTCGACGGAGAAGGTTTCTTTCTGAAGTGCTGGAAGAGCAGGCAGAAGAGGTGCAGGAAGGGCTCCGGCTGGTGGTAGGCTGTCAAGAGGGAGAACTTCAGTAATGTCGTCGTCAGCGTTGCCTCCAGATGACTCGCCAAGTTCAGTTGATGGATTTGGGATAGACTCGCCAAGTGCTTGAAGAACAGAGGACACAACTTGCACTGGATCAATAGGAGTTTCAGTAGTTGTTTGAGCGGTGGAAATAGTGATCGGTTCAGAAGGTGATTTGGGGGAAGAAGAAGCCGCCATTGAAGGATGGAGATAGAGTTGCACAACTAAAAATAACAAAGCAAAGAGAGATGAAGTGCAGAAATGAAATGTGAGACAAAGTATTTAAAGAGAGAAGGAAATGCGAAACGTTTAACCACAATCGAGAGAAGAGAAACGGTGAAGTGATGATGGCGGTTTCGGGCGACGTGAGCTGCAGAGGTGAAGGGACGGTTACTGTAGTTGCAGGGTTATGATGACACTGCGCAGACGTCGTATCAAAAATCCTTCCGAATCAAATTACTCCTTTGTCTTTATCCAATTTCGGCTCTAAGTATGTTGGGCCTGTAGAGATTAGTATACATGGAAAAACAAAGAAGGCCCAAGGCATAATGAAAATTAGTTTGTATAGAAACTTAGGCCCAGAATAGTTCTAAGCCTATCAAACTTATCTCCCTCCATGGCTTTTGTTAGGATGTCAGCACGCTGCTCTGACGACCCTACATGTTGAATATCACAAATATTATCTTCAACCAAATCTCTAATGAAATGATACCTGATGTCTATATGTTTGCTCCTATTGTGAAGCACTGGATTCTTAGAGATATTTATTGCACTTGTATTGTCGCATAGCACCACAAATTTCTCTTGAATCACTCCATAGTCTGCCAAAGTTTGTTTCATCCACATGAGTTGAGAGCAGCAACATGTAGCAACTATGTATTCCGCTTCAGCTGTAGAAAGAGCAACTATATTTTGTTTCCTTGAGTACCAGCTAACCAAATTGTCACCAAGATAGAAACAGCCTCCTGTAGTCGAGCGTCTGTCATCACAACTTCCAGCCCAGTCTGAGTCTGTGTATCCTATAAGATCCAATGATGATCTTTTAGAGTTCCAGATTCCAAGTCCAATGGTTCCTTTAATATATCTCATGATTCTCTTGGCTGCCTTGAGATGTGTTTCTTTAGGTTGAGATTGAAATCTAGCACATACTCCAGTGCTATATGAGATATCTGGTCTGGTTGCTGTTAGATAGAGAAGACTACCAATCATACTTCTGTATTGCTTTTGATCAACATCACTGCTTGAATCATTTTTAGAAAGTTTCTCATGTAATCCTTGAGGTGTCCTTGCTACTTTGCTGTCTTCCAAGTTAAACTTCTTGAGCATATTTGCAGCATACTTCTCTTGTGATAAGAATATACCATCTTTTCCTTGTTTAATCTGTAACCCAAGAAAATAATGCAATTCTCCAAGCATACTCATCTCAGATTCTGTCTTCATAGCATGTATAAATCCTTTTCTAAGTTCTTCAGAAGTAGAATAATATCATCAACATAGACCTGAACTACTATGATGTGTTTTCCTGAATGCTTGATGAATAAGGTCTTGTCTACATTTCCTCTGGTATAGCCGTTGTTAACGAGAAATTGTGACAACCATTCATACCAGGCACGAGGTGCTTGTTTAAGACCATAAAGAGTTCCTTTGACTCTGTAGACATATTCTGGATGTTTATGATCTTCAAACCCAGCTGGTTGAGCCACATAAATTTCCTCCTTGATTCTTCCATTCAGAAAGGCGGTTTTGATATCCATTTGGTATAATTTGAAGTCCAAGTAGCATGCAACAGACAGCAAGATCCTCACAGCTTCCATCCTAGCCACTGGAGCATATGTTTCTCCATAGTCCAATCCTTCAATTTGTGTGTAGCCTTGTGCTACCAGTCGAGCTTTATTTCTGACTATGTTTCCATGCTCATCTTTCTTATTTCTAAAGATCCATTTAGTACCAATAATGTTGATGTTGTCGGGGGTGGTACTAACTCCCATACAGAGTTTCTTTCAAATTGAAGTAACTCATCTTGCATGGCTGCAATCCAGTATTCATCTTTGAAAGCTTCTGAGGCATTTTTTGGTTCCACCTTGGATATGAAACAGTTCATTCCAACTAGTTGCTTGTAATCAACTTTCTTATTTCTAGTCTGCCTTGGTGCATCCAATCTTCCTATAATATCAGTATTAGAATGATGCTTCAAAGTTCTTAACCTTTCCTCTTATCAATCTCAGTAGAGTCATGTAGTTGATGCTCTTCTTCAGTATCAACCAAAACTTCAGTTTCAACTCCAGCTTCTACATCAGCTTCAAATAATGGTTCATGTGATTCCTCAGTTGGTGGATCAAGAATAGGAAAATAATGTAGGCCATCTTCATCTTCAGTTAAACCTTTGGATAAGGAATCTTCAAATAAAACATTTACAGATTCTATAACTTTCTTACTATCAGTCAAGTAGACTCTGTAAGCTCTGGAGTTGTTAGCATAGCCTAAAAACAACCCTTTTTCTGATCTAGCATCAAACTTCTTAAGTTGTTCCCGATCTCTGTAAACATGACAAGAACAACCAAATGTATGAAAATATTTGACATTAGGAAGTTTATCATACCATATTTGATAAGGAGTGAAGTTTGTCTTTGGCCTCAAAAGAACTCTGTTTGCAACATGACATGCTGTGTTGATTGCTTCGGCCCAAAAGGTCTTGGGAAGTGTGCTATCATGAAGCATAGACCTTGCCATCTCCTGTAAGGTCCTATTATTCCTTTCTACAATGCCATTCTGTTGAGGAGTTTTTAGGGCAGAAAATTCTTGAGAAATTCTATGTAGCTTACAAAAATCAGTGAATTGTTGATTGTCAAACTCTCTTCCATGATCAGTTCTAATCCTTTTGATCTTTCCTTGTTTTTGATTCATGATCTTCAGGCTTATTGACTCAAAGTATTCGAAAGCTTCATCTTTGGATTTGAGAAAACAAACAAAAGTGAATCTAGAAAAATCATCCACTATGACAAGTACATACCTTTTACCATTGAGGCTTTCAATTTCTAATGGACCCATCAAGTCCATATGAATGAGTTCAAGACAGTGATTAGTGGTGATTTCATCAACTCGTTTGTATTGAGCTTTGGTTTATTTCCCCTTTGAGCATCCTTCACAGATAACTTTTGAGTTATTCTGTAGTTTGGGCAACCCTTTAACAGCGCCAGATATACTTAATTTGTAGAGAGTTTGATAATTCAAGTGTGCCATCCTCTTGTGCCAAAGGCTTGTAAGATCTTCTTTCAAGATCAAGGCCTTGTCTACTGTTTCCTTTAAGATATAACAATTATTAGTAGACCTTTTGCCTGACATAATACATTTATAGTCTTTAAACACATAACAAGTATTCATGTCAAATAGCACTAAGGAGTTTTCATCACATAATTGGCTTATGGAAATCAAATTGGTAGTTAATCCTTCAACAAAATAAACTTTAGAAAGATTAGAAAGGACTCCCTTATCAATTTTACCATAACCAGTGATTTTGCTTTTGGCACCATCACCATACATCACCTCTCCACAATCCTGTTCTGTGAAATTTTGAAGTATGTTCTTGGTTCCAGTCATATGCCTAAAGCATCCAGAATCAAAGTACCACAAGGTGTTCTTATGATGTGCCTGCAATGATACAACAACAAGACCAAGTGATTGTTTGTTAGAGTGTTTAGGTATCCAGGCCTTACGAATCTGGATTTTCTTTTGTAGTTCTAACGACGGCCAGACAACTGGTCTTCCATTTAAAAGGTCTCGAACTATCCTCAGACAAGTATCAGCTTGATGACCAGGTAGACCACAATAGATACAATCCCTTGAGTCTTGAGGTGAAAGGTTGACTTGAATGGGCACATGCTTGTAGGCAGCTGCATTACTTGATTCTTCACCAAGGTATCCTCCACTAACAAAGTTTCTCTTAGTTGAATTGAACTTGTTTGGCTTTCCTTTCTTCTTGTATCCAATACCTGAAAGATCACCAGGTCTTTTGCACATAGAAAGAACTGAATCTAACTTATTTTTACCTTTTACCGTTTGAGAGAGTTCATTGAACTTAGTTTGGAGTTGTTGATTTTCTGTAGCCAAAGAGATTTTTTCTTCAGAGAGTTTGGAGCATTCAACTTGAAGTTCTTCAACCTTAAGCTTAGCAAGCTTCAGTTCCTTCTGAATTTTAATCTTCTCAGCAGATAGCTCATCATAAGATATTCCGAGGTCAGCCAGTTGAGCTAACAACTTCTTGTTCTCACTAAAGGCAGTATCATACTCGAACTTTAGCTCTTCATAGGCATCGGCCAGCTTTGAGTATATTTCATTAATGTTACCTGCATAACAAAATCATCTCCATCAGTAGAATAATCTATTGAACTTGTTATACCTGTTAGTGGGCTGCAATCATGAATTGTTAAGGCTACAACATCTTCTGAATCACTCTGTTGTTCCTCAGTTGCCTCAACATCAGATTCTCTATCACTGAGAGTAGCTTGATATGCTTTTCCTTCTTTTCTCTTGGCAGTGGGACATTCTTTTTTGACATGCCCTTTGCCTCCACATTCATAGCATACAATAGAGGAGAATTTGTCGAATTTTTCTGGCTCCTTAAGTTTCCTTTGATTATTGACTTTGCCATCAAATTTCCTTGAACCCTTCTGTTGTTTATCTGCTGTCGAAACACCGTGAGAACTGTATTTCTGAGGCTTGCCTTTCTGTAACTGTCTTGCTCTCTTTTCTTGAAGGAATTTGGCCATTCTTCTGGTGATCAGTGATAATTCATCATCTAGATCATCATCTGAATCATCAATCTTTTCAGCTTTTAGAGCAATACTCTTCGACTTTCCTTTGTTTCTTGACTCCAAATGATTCATCTCATAATTTTGCAAATTTCCAACCAATTCTTCCAAAGTCATCGTATTGGTCTTTTCACTCTCTTCAAGAACTGAGATCTTTCCAGAGTACTTGGGTGATACCGTTCGTAGCATTTTCCTGACCAATTTCTGTTCATCAAAATGCATTCCAAGCTCTATGCATTGATTAACCACATTTTGAAATCTTTCAAAGTATGTTGAGATGTTTTCATCATCTGTCATCTCCAACCTGTCATACAAAGATTCAACACGATGTACACGTGTTAGCTTAACATATGCAGAACCCTCAAACCTGATTTCAAGGAATCTCCACATATCATGGGCTTTTTTTGCAATTCTTGATCATCCTATGTTGTGCCTCTTCCATGGCTCCATTGATTGCATTCATAGCCGCATAATTCCCTTGTTTAGCAGTTCTTTCCATTGCTGTGTACTCAGCCTTTCTAGCAAGTCGGATTATTGGTGCAGCAGTGGTTGTGGTGGCAGTGGTTGAGGTGGTATCCGTAGTTGTGGATGTGGTTGTAGTTATACTTGCAACAACTGGAGTTTCAGTTCTTGTTGGTGGTTCCCATGCTTCTTCAACCGCATCCCAAATATTTTCTCCAAGAGCTCTAAGATAGCACTCCATTCTTGATTTCCAGTAGCTGTAGTTGTTTCCATCGAAGATCGGTGGACGCAGGTGTGAGATTTCCCTACTCATGATGAATCTTGAATCTTTAGCAAAGCGTTTTGAAGATTGGCTCTGATACCAATTGACAGTCCCAACGACGAGTAGGTTGTTAAGATATTGTTATGATCACGCACAATTGCAGAAAATGTAAAAAGGGCAATCGTTTGGTGACCCGGTTCGGACCTCCTGTCCTACATCCGGGGGATTCCAATCCAGGCAAAGATCACTCAACAAAGAACAAGAACAACCACAAGACTCGAAACAAATTCTATCAACTCGATCTAGAAGCTGACGATTCCCCCTCAACCTCTAATCTCCCTGATCAGAATTTCAGTAACAATCTTGTTGTTTCTTCAACTAGTTGACAGCCCTGAACTAGAATCCTAGACTATTCCAAGAAGTATTCCCATCTTGGATTACAACTCGATCTAAATGATATATACATGAATTTACAGCACAATTCACTCAAGATCAAAAACACTCAATCATCTAACATGAAGAACACGATCTTGACTTAACTATATCTTCTAATCGAATCTAAGAAGCTCTCGGTAAAACGTATAGAAGAATGAAAATAAAGTACAAAGTCTGACTCAAAGACACAAGTATAAGAAGTATATATAGACTGAAGTCCGCCTTGGTCTTTAAGTCCATGGTGCTAGTGAGACTTGATCCTCAAGGACATAACCTCCCCGTTGTTTGTGAGTTGCATTGAGACAACTATGATCCTGCATGAAATGTTTAGTGCCAACATTTATTATTTAAATTCATGAACTTAAGGTACCCCAATATTTCGGTCGACAACACACGAATGAACCCATAAAGGAAGCTAAGGAAAGGCAAACAAGTTAAGATCTTGAATTTGGCATTGGCGTTGGCGTCACGATCATTGCAAAAGAAACCGTCCTGTGACCTGGCGCCTGCGGCTGAACATTCACGAGATGCACCGTTCGAGACGGGAACATGCGCTCTACCAATGGCGCCCCATCGGCGCCGTCTCTAAATCGCTTCCATGTCGCCATTCTCTTCCCAAATTAAAACTAAAATTCGTTCGATGATGGCACAAAACCGACTTGCTGGAAAATCCACCCTATATATCTTCCGAAATCTCGCAGAAACTGCTCGATTCCAACAAGAAAAATTTTCTATATACGTGTATGGGATATTTACCGTTCACAATTAAGGCAAGAAAATCAATTAGTGCAAATTTGTTACTGATTATATATTGATTGATTTTGCATTTCTTATTTCTCGATATGGTTCCTATGCTGGAACCTATTTCTCCAGCACATGCTGGAGTTGCTTTTGACCATTAAATCTAAATTTATATTAAATCAATGGTGTAGATGATATAAGGGTAGTGATGTAATTTACTATATTTTATTGTTTTATTTTGTATTATAAACAAATACTATCTCCATTCTTTTTAAATGTCATGGACCCATATTTCACACAATCCGATACACGTTTTTAATCCTCAATAACTCAAATTGCATACAAGTAAAAATTATGAAAATTTGATATTCTTAATCTATGCGATTATACTTACAAACATAATGTTACATGCTTGCACATGATAAAAGAATGTTATACACTTGAGAATGTTATATAATTGAGAACATAATGTTGCATACTAGCAAACAGAATCTTACACGATTGCCCATAGAATGTTACTCATTTGAGAAAAGAACACAATATTACATGCTTGCAAACAGAATGTTACACGATTGCACATAGAATGTTACACACCTGATAAAAGAACAGAATGTTACACACTTGCAAACAGAATGTCACATACATGTAAACAGAATGTTACACATTTGAAAACAGAATGTTAAATATAATGATGTTTTTATTTTCAGACAATTTATTCTTCTTTAAGACATAACAAAGACAAAATGTTAAAGTGAATGAAACAGAATGTGTAAAACTTACATACAGAATGTTTGACTCTTCTGACATAATGTCATATTAAAGTCTTTTGCATATGACAGAATGTGCAATATTGGAAAATAGAATGTTTACTACTCGAAAACAGAATTTGTATTATTAAAAAATAGAACGTTTATTTTACGCAATCCGTGAAAATAAAAAATAGAATGGCTACTATTATAAACAAAATGGATACTTTCAATATGACATGATGTGTGATTTAGAAATCAGTAATTCAAAATTGTGTATTTAGAAAGAAAAGAAAAAAGTAATAATGACGTAGTCCAATTTTTATTATTTAAATTCATGAACATAAGGTAAAAGACATGACTATCCCTACAATCAATATAAACCATTGGATCAATATTTTATCTAACGGATGAAAATCTTTCTGGCACATACTTGCCCAAGATAGGAACCAAGTCGCTTATTTCTACAGCGCTTATTGGTTTGGAATGGAGGAGCTCTTCAGTTTCCTATATATAAACCCCACATAATTTGCCACGTTCCGCTTGGGAATCAGGCTTATGCACGATCGGATCAGCGCGTGAAGGATCCCCACTAAAGAATTCCTTATGATGGGTCAACGACTTGGACACGTGGCGTTACTATAGCAGACTATTGGAAAATTTAATTAATTAATTATTACAAAAGCGTCGGAACTAAGAACAGGAACAAAGGACAAATAGGTCCTTTTTCTTTTCAAAAAATCCAAATCAGTCATTTTTCTATTTTATTACCAAAACAGTCCGCTACAAATGCTAATTATGTCCAAATCAGTCTCTTGTTCACTAATTATATTCTAATTGCCAACGTTATAAGGGATTAAATTTAAACCTGGCACGTGGACATAATAATAATCCATTTTCTTTTATCTTTTGTCAATTCAGTCATAAACTTTTATTTTGTTCCATTTAGTCATCTACCAAAATCAGTCATTTTTATATTAATTTGCCTTCAACCTTTCAAATTATTTATTTCAGGCCCAGAACCTTAAATTTTTTATTATTACTAATCCATTTATCAAATAAATGTCCAACATACTTCCATAAATAAAATTAAATACCAAACCTCATACATTGGGTTTGATTGCCTTGTTACCGGGTCTTCCAAGTTCCAGAATTTTACGGACTCTCTCTAACCACCGTCCATAACCAATGGTTCATTGGTTCTGGTTTCCTTCAGCAACAATTAGCACAATCATACGTTGTTTCCTACCTTAGAACGTAGCAAGGTTTGAGTAAATGATTTAATTTTAATTTTTGTGTAAACGATTTAATTTTATTTTTTGGAAGTTTATGGATGCAGGAAGCATGGACAATAAAATTCAGCCTATTTTTTAAAATTTTTAATAAAATTTGAATAATACTTTTAATATTTTTTTCAATAAAATCAAAGGTTCCTGTATCCATAAGTTTCCAAAAATTCAAGTAAAATCATTTACTCAAACATTGCTACGTCCTAAGGTATGAAATAAAGTAAGGTTGTGCTGATTGTTGCCGAAGGAAACCAAAAGCAATGAACCATCGGTTGCGGTCAGGTGGTTAGAGAGAGTCCGTAAAATCCCGGAACTTGGAAGACCCGGTAACAAGGCAGTCAAACCTAGTGTATGAGGTTTGGTGTTTAATTTTATTTACGGAAGTATGTTGGATATTTGTTTGATAAATGGATTAGTAACAATAAAAAAAAAGTAAAATTCTGGGTCTGAAATTAAAATAATTTGAAAGGCTGGAGGCCAATTAATATAAAAATGACTGATTTGGTTAGAAGACTAAATAGAACAAAATAAAAGTTTAGGACTGAATTGGCAAAAGATAAAAAAAAAGGGACTAATATTATGTCTATGTGTCGGGTTTAAATTTAAACCCTTGCCACGTCGGCAATTAGAGCATAATTAGTGAACAAGGAACTGATTTGGACATAATTAGCATTTGTAGTGGACTGACTTGGTAATAAAATAGAAAAATGTCTGATTTGGATTTTTTGAAAAGAAAAAGGACCTAATCGTCATTTTTTCCATTAAGAACATCATATGTGGTGTGTAACGTACATTTTGAATTTTTAAAGTTATAAGGCATCTCTAAATCGACCAGAATTCAATTAAAATCAACACTTCAATCTAAATTTCAAGATATAAAATAATTATAATAATAATAAAATAAAAAATATATATATATTTTTTTTTTTTGCTTGAATTCGAAACCCAATTAAAGGTCCTTACACCTATTAGCTCCTAGCCAGAGATCTTAAGCAACCCAGCAAACTTAAATAGCTCAACTTAAATAGCCAGAGATCTTAAGCAACCCAGCAAACTATTCACACACTCAACCTCAACTTAACAAGTCTAGCTCGAGCTTGCCCAATCAAGCTCATTAATCATAATGAGCGAACTCAAATATCTTAAATATATATATTCCCTCTTTTACGGTATTATTATCCCATTTTAAATTTTAATACTATTATTTATTAATCAAATTTGACCTAATAGTATAATTAAGTCGAGTATGATTAGATTTGTCGTCACATAATTTTAAGAAACATTCATTTTATATAAATTTTACATATATATATAATATAATTTGAAATATTAACTGTTAAACTAATTAATACTAATGTGTCCAAAAGATTGTATGGATGCATCAATAGAGGTTACATGGAAACAAATTCATCCACTTATATATCGTTTCTGTGGAGTGCGGATGGTCAGTAAGAACATAGTTGCAAAAATTTAGGTTATCTGGTAAATTTTATGCAATACCATAGGTATTGTTCTTGATTCATGAGGCATGTCATTGATCTGCAAGCGCAGCCATTCTGGTGAAGATCGCTGACCGTACATCCTGTGCAATCCGAGAGCCAAATGGAGGCATGGAGCTCCAGGTGTTGGCTTGGCTGCACAGGAAGGGCAACATTTGAAGCTGAGTTTAGGCTAATTAGCATATGCAGGTTAAGAGATGAGCAAACTTCAGAAATGCATCAACTAAACAGATAAGGGATTTTGCATAAAGTAACGAGGGAAAGGAGAGACCAGCGTAACCTTGACATTGTTGTCATGACTAAATGTAATTAATAAATTCGTCGACAACTCCTCTGCAATTCACCTTTATGCGATAAAAAGTCCATTTTAAATGTTTGTTAACTGAATGTGAGGATACTGCATACGGCACACAAGTAGGCCAACATAAATTGGAAATAAAACAACTGAAATGTAAAGGACTACATAATGCAACATCTGCACTGAAATTATCGTCATACTTATAATGATTCCATATCTATACACTTTAGTAACTCAAGCATGAACAACAGACAATCTATGACCATAAAAGACAACCAGGGTCCATCTGCATGTTGAGATCTAAAAATTTTGCAAAATTGACACCATGATGGTGATCTTGCAATCCATATCCAAAACTCCAATATACTCTATATCCCAATTGGTATTAGAAACTTATATTATCTCAGGGTAAGGGTTCTCAGCATAGGCCAGAATTAGCAGATAGCGAATATATTTCCACAACAAATAATAAGGCTAAACAGCCCAGAACTTCAGCATTCCATGTGCATGCCCCTTCAGTACCTTGAAAAGAGAATTAATAAAACTCAAACATGTTATCAATAGTCACTCTATTGCAACCGCTTGGAGATTTTCATACTGCTGCTTATTTTTTTCTCTCCTTGCCTTCACCACCTGGATGGAACAACAAAAAATCATGTAAAACAATATCCTTCATCTCCTTTCATCACTTTCACCTTGAATAGTGTAGTAAAATCTTACAAAATTACTGATTCACTCCAATTTTCTAAGTAACAATGTACTCTAAAGAAAGGATAGTTTAAGAATATACAGATATGCAATAAGGAAATGTATTTTTTCGTTTATCTTTCAAATAAACTGTGACTATCAATTACTTGACCTCTTCTTGCTTGAACATGAGTGTAATCCTTTTGCGGTTCACTTTTATTTGCTCATTGCTCTTACGCCTTCCTTGACTTTCCTTCTGCTTCCACTTGATTCTCATTCAACCCCACTGCCTTGGCTCTTACCATCAACTCTATTCTTTCAATGTCAATAGAATTATAATACAAGAGCATAGTGAAAACAGAGGTACAGCTAAAAGCTCAATCAACAACAAAGTTTCTTTAATATATCGTCTGTTTCACTTCTTAAGCATTTTTTTTTAAACCACTAGCAAAAAAATGCTATCCAAGAACATGGGTACTCGATCTAAATACTAATCATGTCACCTACATTTGACCAATAAAATATACTTCTAATTCAATTATACATTTTAATTCCTAAGGTCATTAATATTCTAGGTTAAAGTACTGAAAGAAAATGAGATAGAGAATCCATTTCCATTTGCTATCCAAGTATGTCATAATGATAACAACAATTTAGGGAGAGAAAAATATCTACATTGAACTATCTAACTTTGATCCATATAACATCAGTTGTGGAACAGGAAAGGCAAACTTTAATTTTATATGTTTTGGTATTTATTATTATTGATGAAAATACTTACTTCTAACTTGGTATCTAATGTTTTAAGTGACAGTTTATCTCTATTCCCATATAGAAATTAAAAATTTAATGAACAAAGAAGTTATCACAATGGAGCGATATTCAAGCCTTTTGATCTAACAAGAAACAATTATTTGCAAAGTCATCATAATATGTGATCATGTACATCACATTGTGAAACACTGAACACAATCACAAAAATAGACTGTATGTATGAGCAACTTCAGTCTACAGGACAACAGTATATCAAACAAATCTCATACTTCCTCCGTTTTCAAAAAAATGCAACATTCATGTATTTCACGCAATCCAATGCACTTTTTTAACGCTTAATATCTCAAAGTGTGTAAAAGTAAAAATTATAAAAGTTTGATATTCTAAAACTTCGCGTTTAGACGAATCCAACAAGATCTTATATAACTGTGTCAAAACATTGAATCAAAATTACTCCATGAACAGTAAAAACTATTCAAATGTACCAATTTTTAACAAATGGAGGGAGTACCTTTGAATTTGGTGTTTCTAGATTCTCTGAAGTTAATCTATCACTAAAGAAGTATGCATTATACAATCTTTGTGCATGCATTAATACCAGTGTATGAATCAACCAGTATTTGTGCATGCATTAATACCCTCCTTACAGTCTTTAGTGAGATCGTTGAAAGTTTCAACCTGTTTTTTCCCACTATAGAATACTTCTGCATCAACAGATATCCTCATGTAACCATCAAACTCAACTGAATTTCCGCTGTTGAGCTTCATCATTTCTTCATACCATTCACTGCTGGAATTCCAAAGATCTTTATAATCATCAAGAAAGTGAATGGAATACTTATGCTTTAAAGGATTAAAGAATGATGTATCAGGTTCATTTGTAGCAATGTAAAGGTTCCTTCCATCTTCTATCTTGTTTTGCAAAGTTTTCAGAAGGGCCACTGGTTGAGTATCTCTATCAAGGTTTGGCCATAGCTCCTTGTTGCTTGCTTTCTCCCCTCTCTCGACATGCACAGCATCAAAGTCCAAATTTAATCTGGTAGCAATAGCAGAAGCAATATCCAGCAACCGCTTTGACTTACGAATCATATGCCAAGGCTGTCGAATCTGAGATTCCACCTCTCCTTCACAAACTCGATACCAGTAATTATCTGGCTCCACATATCCAAACTTCCTCATGATTAAGGTATCCTTCACCCCAGCAAGCTTCATTGGAGTCATCTTCACATCCTCCACAAGATGAAGCCCCAATCCATTCTTTTGATGCCACTTGTTCCATCCTGACCAAAACTGAGCTTGGCCGAGTACAGATGCAGAATCCTTCAGGTGCTCAAAATCAAAGTAAAACCTGAAATCTTTTCCTTCCTCATCCACACCAGATGAGGAGTAAATCTTTGACAAGCAAATGCTCAAATCCATAACCAGGGTTCGGTTCAAATACTGAGCTTCACCAAGCATACACATGAAACTCCACAAATACTGACGCATGCTCTTGCACCGATCCGCACCACCAGAATATATCAAATATTTGCCACGCCTAAACGATGCCTCTGATTCCACTACAGGAAGTCCATTGTTCACCATCTCCCCAATGTCTTGTAGGGCAACAGGAATGCCCTCAAGCGATGCCGACGCCTGACCCTTCCCGGCCTTTCCTTGGGCCTTCCTCTTTCTGGCATTGCCACCCGAATGATAGTCTCCAATACCCACCACACTCACCGTGCAGTTCTCAGACCTCACAACTATAAATTCCCTGTAATCCTTGAAAAACCTCGTAGTTGCCTTGCTTTCCTTGGGCTTAAACCGCCATGCCATGTGGCAAGAACTTTCATTATCACCTCGGACCGGTTTGCCAAAGCGGTAGAAATGAATATCCTTAAACTCGGCAATGGCAGCCCTCATCAGAGAGTGGAAAACATCTGGATCCCGGCAATCAATTGGTTCGTCGACCCGACATTCATGGATCTCAGATACAACAGCGGGCTCTTCAAATTGAGCCACAATGGACTCGACATCGCTAACATTAATAAACGTGGGTAATGACATGCGATTGGAGGCAAGGATGCCCTGAGCAAAACCAGATTTGAAAGTGCCAGTGACATCATCGGAATTGGAGGCCAGGAAACTTGTGATGTGGGGCTGGTAAGTGGCGGCAATGATAGTGAAAACCACCAATGCCCCAATTAGAAAAATAGAGAAACGGATTGGAATTGGCAACCCATTCCTGGATGAAGCAAATGAAGAACGAGAAGCCATCTTGCCCAAAACAAATTCAGGGGGAAAATTAAAAATGGAAATGGAGAAGAACGGAATGAATGGATAGATGCGATAATAATGCTTGGACTTTGGAATAAGGATGGAGAGAGAAAGAAATAGGGGTTATATAACTAGTACTAATACTCCTACTAGCATTTATAAATATTACTATTATCAATTGCGGAAACGCAGAATATAATTGAATCAGCAAAAATTAGGTTACGCAGGCGTTACGTCGCTTATCCGGCGGTTGTTTCCGAATTCCGCCGTCGTTTTTTGTGCAAAGCTGCTCTTCCATTTTCGCTTTTCGCGCTTGCTTGAATTCCTATTGGTGATTCAATTGCAATCGCATCTCCAAGCGAATGCACATCTTCTTTCACTCTTTCGGCAGGGTTGTACTAACTTGTAAGCTTATCCTCCGTCATTCATCATCGTTCAATTTCATTCTTTCTTGTATTGCTCCCAGACGAGAATCCAATTCAAAATACGATTGCTACAAATGTTCTAACTTCGTTGTCGAATTAGATGGGGGAAGGGACACGATTGGGACTGAGTTTGGAACTTAGAATTTGATCTCAAAGAGGTTGGTTCTTCTGCTTTGTAGGCACGGCAGACGAAGGTCACTCCCAAGCCGCCGCAGCCCGCAGTGCTGCTTCTCAGTTGTCAATGAGGAAGGTGGAGTTCAGTGGCGCCGTACGGTACTGTCTTCTACGACTGGTGTTCCCGCACCGGTACGGCTGTAGACAAATTTCAAAACATGTCACCGGAACAAGAAGGGATATTACTATTAGTTGGTGGGGACTGGGGATAGTCCAACTTTTCACCTAAGCCCTTAACATGGGCCCAAGTCTAAACAAACAAATTTTACAAGAAAGCCCATTTTACGGAAATACTACTATTTTCTATACTACAAGAAAGCCCAAGTCTAAAATACAATGTTTGAAATAGAGGAGTTTTGACTCTTATAATATTTTTTTGGAGAAATTAGAGTGCAAGCCCCATTTAAAATAGTTTCCATTTTAAAAAGACCCCTTCAAAGAAAATTAGACTTTAGGACCCCAACACAAGTTTGACTCCCTCTTTACACACCCCCTATTTCCCTCATTCAATTAAACTTTAAACACAACGGATTAAAATTCGAACTTCAAGAGCAACGGAGAAAGGGACGGACAAGAAGAAACCGTAGCATCATCGAGCGCAAGAGAACGGAGAAAGGGAGGGAGAAGAAAAAACCGTAGCATCGAGCGCAAGAGAGAGCTTGAGAGAAACCATAGAGAGAAACCGAAAAAGGATAAGGAGGAAGGAGCAACACCTGACCTTGACCATACGAGAGAGCAAGAACAAGACCGCAAGCCGCATCCTCAATGCAAACCGAAGAGGAAGACCGCTCCCACCGAAGAGGCCGACGGAGGTGGTCCAGGTACGCGGTGTTGATCTTCATTTTATTTGGTTTTGTGTATAAGGTGTTTATGTGGTATCTAAGATAGCAATTTCAATTGAAGTTAGTTATAATTGTGTGATTTCTGTTTATTTGAAGAATTGGGGGAAAGTGAAATTTGAATCTTGTGATTAGGTTTGTGAATATATTCCGCACATTATGTGTTCGATGAAATGATTGAATTGATTATTAGGCGGTTTAGTAGTACTATGGCATCCTTGTTTATATCCCAATTATTCCAGGCTTCTGCATTGCGAATTGCTTTGATACATCCCAAATAGCGACTTCATTTCCGATTCACATTTGTCATATCTGAGGAAAAAGATTAAATTATATGCCTTTATGTTAGTATTTGTTTGACATAACAAGTATGTAATACTAGGAGTAAGGAACAGTTTTCGCTAGCTTTAATGTGATGTGTATGATAATAATGCAAAATCCCAGATTGTATAGTTACTCGACTTTCTCTATAACTTTTTGGTTTTTCATGTCATTGTTGAATGATGGTTTCATGTATTTATGAATAGGTGGTTCGAATGAAAGAAAAATACAAGCTCCTCGTTGCTCTGCGAAATACCTACGAGAAGTTTTGGAAGAGGTGGAGATCAGGTGGTCGGTACAGCAAAGAGAGGCAATAGAGGCCACCGGATTTGGCCATCTGACAAAGGTGAGCAAAGAGAGTGCCTTTCTCCCACGCCTGCAAGCGCTCCTAGAAATGTTTAGTCCAGCTACGCGAAGCTTTGCAGTGGGCGATGGCATTAGTATAAAGTTTTGTGCTCATGAGTTTTCATTGGTGCTTGGCTTGAGGCACGCAGGACATCATGTCGACAAGAGGCTGGAGCACAATCCGAAGAATATATCGAATAAGTTCTTCAACGGCAGGTGTGTGGATGTTAAAAGAACTGAATTTGCGAAGGCTCTACGGGATTGGGCCGGAGAAGCGGGGGGTAATGATAGGTGCAGTCCCGGGGAGTATGCAAGCTTGTATACATTGTTGGTGTTTAATTGTCTATTGTTTCCCACCACCGGGTACACGACGCCTAAGTACCTATGGCACTATGTTGAGGATACTACTATTTTGGGGGAGTATGCTTGGGGACCGGCTGTGTACTCATATTTGGTGGAGTCCATGATAGGATTTGTGGAGGGTAGATCCTCATATGTGAGCGGTTGTACTGTGGGTCTATTGGTAAGTTTCTTAGTCATAGAACAAATATTGGTGCTTATGTATTCAATGAAGTGGAGCTAACCCCGGCATTGTTGATTATCATATACAATTGCAGGCATGGTTTTATGAGAGGATGCCAAATTTTGGCAAGCCAATCGATGTTGTGAGGTTTCCAAGGATTACGAGATGGGTTGACAAAAGCGGGAAGATTGAAGGATGTCGGCAAGAGTTACGGGAGGTGATGGCCGATGATATGGTGAGTCTTATCCCATTGGAAGTGGAGAAGATGTTGTTTGAGCCCCCAAGGGTGTTGGTATGTTGAATTCAAGATTTAATTTAATTTTATTTTATAGTTTTTGTTATAATGTCATAGTTATTATTGAAAAAATGTTGGTTGCCTACATAAAGGAACCGGAGGTGGGTGTGTTGGAACGAAATGTGGAGGAGGAGGAGAGGGAAGAAGAGCAGGTTACAACTGAGGAGGATTTTGGAGTGATGAGGGATGACCATAGGTTGGAAGAGGTGGAGGTGATGGGTGTGGATGCGGTAGTTAATGAGAAAGTGCCGGTTTTGCTAGCGAATGTGGATGAGAGTGAAGGACTGATAAAGAGGGATCCGAGGAAAATGTAGAGGATAGCCAGCAGGAGGACGAGACGAGGGATGAAAGGCAGGAGGAGGACGATGCCAGGGATGAAAGACAGGAGGAGGTCGTTCTACAGACCGACAAGAAGCTTGTCTCATCGTTGGTGGAGAATGTCCAAAATAGGAGGGATCGGAGGCCGAAGAAGATGGACCCGGATTTCACTACACAGAAGAGAAAAAGAAAGCGATCCGGGAATGTACAAGAACCGGGAATAGGGACATCACAAGAACCGGTAAGACGTCTACTGCGTTTTGATTAATTATTCAACATCTATAATTAATTACACCCTATAAGCTAATATGATATTATTTAATTTCGCAGCTTGATGTTGATGATTTGGGCACAACATCCAGTGGGGATGAGGCCTTTGCACCTCACAAGGGGAGACGAGATTGGTCTGGGCGGGATGAAGTTGATGAAGCGAGGAGGGACCTGCTCGACAGGTTCATTGACGGCAAGTTGATAGGGTAAATAATAAATCGTGTCATATTATTACTTTATTAGTTACCAATATAATTCATTACATTTCAATGGTTTTGTTTGTGTTCTATATCTTGAAACTGTAGGAAGACTGTGTGGGAGGGGGACGGTGTTTCTGTGCATGTATCCGAAGTGATTAAGTTGCTGACGAATGAGCCCATATCTGGTAGTATCATCGATGCGTGCCTACAAGTCTTTGCGTCGGACTATTACCAAAGCTTGTATGAATTCCCTTGTCGTGCGGTATTCTTGAGCACATTAACCACGGTGAGTGTATTTATTATATACTATAGTTGATTCTTTACTAAGTGTAAGTGTTTATGATTAATGAATGATTAACTGATTTGGTTCAGCAAAATATTGAGAATGTGATGCATGCACACTACCCACAAGGCAAGATGGATTGGACCGAGGTTGAATGCGAAGAATTCATAAAGCGTATGGTGGGGTTTTGTGGGGAGCAGATACGAAAGATTAATATGCTAAAGGGTTCAAGCCAAATAAAGTACATCGTGTGCCCCCAAACGATACAGCATTGTTTCATTGGTACATGGTGGTATTGGATATAGAGGTTGGCGTTGTCTATGGCCTGAATTCGTTAGGTTGGACCGATCCCCGAATGAAGACAAGGAGAAAAAGAATTGTAAGTTCCCTTCAATGGTAAAATAGTGTATGGATTCGTTTGATTAAAGTTGAATTAATTGTATTGCGTTGTGTTACTTGTTGTAGGTAAATTTTCTCTCGGCGTGTTGCAATATGTGGGGCATAAGAATGTCCCCGAACATTGTGGATAAAGTGTGTAGAGAACAAAGGGAGGGTTCGATGGATTGGGTGTGCACGTAGTCCTATGGAGCGAGGCCTATGCACGAGATAGCCCCGAGTTTTGGAATGAAGCTAAAAGCATGTCCATACAAAGATTGAGGGCATATTATGCATACACACTTATAATGGACATAGATGGAAGGTTGATTAGTGAAAAACTTGAATAGCTTGTGGTAAGGAATTGTTTGTATAGTACATTTGGAATGTGATGCATGAACTCCATAGATGGAAGGATGCTTATGATTTTGGTGTTATGATTTGGATGAACTTTATTTTTGTTTGATTGTATGAATAGCTTGGGGTATGATTTGGATTAATATGGCGTTGTGTAGATATGGAATTATGGTAAAGGTTTGATTGAAGATTGAAGATTGAAGATGAATCCTGTTTGGTAAAGCTTTGGATGGAATAATATATATGGTCCGGACATTTTCATGTTTGGCAAAGGTTTGGACGGCCATAAGGACGGTCCCAAAAAACGTAATCGGACCGTCCAGGACAATTTCCATGAAATATAACTTCGGACGGCCACATGGACGGTCCAAAGAAACGTCCTCGGGCCGTCCCGAACAAGTTGGCGGATGCAGGAGTATTTACACGGTTGACGGACGGTCTGTGAGGACCGTCTGTATCTCACCAGGACCGTCCAAATCAAAATATGGAGAAGGACGACCAATTGGACGGTCTGGAAACCGTCCCATGCCCGTCCCTGGGGGATTTGTGAAATCCAGGATGTTCTAGACGGTGTGCGGACGGTGTTTGGCAACCGTTCTCATATGCGTCCGATACACATTTCAAATGGTAAATGATCCAAGAAGTTTGGTAAAAGACGACCAATCATTTGGTAAAAATATGGTTCCATGTCTAAATTTTTTTTGTGGTAAAATGCACACGAATATTGGTAAAGAAAAATAATATTCTGGTAAATCACACACAATACATGTGGTAAAATTTTATATGTTAAATATCCATTTTTTTTATCGGTTTTGATAAATTTAGAAAACATGTAGTAAACCCATATATTTTTTGTGGTAAAAACCCTACAAATATTGGTAAAGTACAAAAAAAATTGCGGTAAAACACAAAAATAAATGTGGTAAAAATGAGGTGAACTTTGGTAAACCTTCCGTATGGTGTCCGTAAACCACTATATCTCCATTTTCGTACACCCTTTTCAACCCTGTAACACTCTAAAATTGGGTATGCTAAACAACCATTTTTTTTTGATAAATTTAGAAAACAACCAAATGTTATTTTGTAAACCTATATACTTTTTTGTGGTAAAAACCCTACAAATATTGGTAAAGTACCAAAAAAACTGCGGTAAAACACAAAAATAAATGTGGTAAAAATGAGGTGAACTTTGGTAAACCTACCGTATGGTGTTCGTAAACCACTATATCTGCATTTTCGTCAAATACACCCTTTTGAACCCTGTAACACTCTAAAATTGGGTATGCTAAACAACCATTTTTTATTTCTTTTTGATAAATTTAGAAAACAACCAAATGTTATTTTGTAAACCCATATACTTTTTTTGTGGTAAAAACCTACAAATATTGGTAAAGTACAAAACAAACTGCGGTAAAACACAAAAGTAAATGTGGTAAAAGTGAGGCGAACTTTGGTAAACCTACCGTATGGTGTCCGTAAACCACTATATCTCCATTTTCGTCAAATACACCCTTTTCAACCCTGTAACACTCTAAAATTGGGTATGCTAAACAACCATTTTTTTTTTGATAAATTTAGAAAACAACCAGATGTTATTTTGTAAACCCATATACTTTTTTTGTGGTAAAAACCCTACAAATTTTGGTAAAGTACCAAAAAAACTGCGGTAAAACACAAAAATAAATGTGGTAAAAATGAGGTGAACTTTGGTAAACCTACCGAAATGGGGAAGTAGGATATGGTGGTAAAATATATTCCTAGTCCTTGGTAAAAATAGAATCATCTTTGGTAAAGAAACGAAATGGGGTGTGGTAAGTAGGACATGAAGGAGATGTGTGAGGGAACGGTCCTGGAATATGTTGGACGGTCCGTCCCAGAACCGTCCGCTTACCCACTGAACTCCATAGTTAAGTGGACGGTTAAACGGACGGTCTCTGGAGCCGTCTTGTGACCGTCCAAAGGAAACTGACTTCGTATTTTAACTGGACGCTTAACCGGACGGTCTCTAGGGCCGTCTTCCGACCGTCCTTACTGCAGATCCTCAAAAAAAAAATATTGTTTCAGTCATTTTGGTCCATGAGATAAGCACATGCATACATTGTGATCCATGACATTACCACATGCACGGCGAAACCAAACCACAAAAGCAGTTAGAACAGTACCAGATTTAATGGTTCAGTCATAAGCACTTAGAACATAACGAGACAACTTGGGTTCATAAAGGTAATATCAAGCAATCCAAATACTGCAACATCAAAAGACAAACAAGTTCACAACATCGGCCACTACAAATTCAGATATGTTATAGACTACTCGTCTGGACGGAATCGGGCAAGATCGGGGGCAGCTGGGTCCGAACGATACATCGCACGACCTATGTCTCGGACATCTCTATGAACTTCATTGATCCGGTCGCCCCATTGTGACTGCATCTCATTCAAGCGACTGTCAAAGTGATCCTGCATGCTGGTGAAGCGACCATCCATATGTACACGTAGATCCTCGAACATCCTATCAAGCTCGGAGTAGTCAAAACCTCCTTGTTGCACGTGCGGCATCGGGGGGGGGGGGGGGGGGGCATGAGGGCGGGTTGATCCGTGTCCATGTTTGATCATTCTGTCCTTCTGCAGCCGGTGGTGGTGGTGGGGTTGGGTCTCTTGTTGGCGGGATATTTAGAATTAAAACCCCGTCATCGTTCTCATTTATTGTAGCGGGAGTAGCCCTTCCACTCCAAATATCGGCTCGCCGTTCAGAAAACTTGTGCATTTTGAATGCCCCCAAAGCGGGCAACCTTTCCTCGGTTATGTGGACTAACACACCGGCCTCAACACACATCCTCCAAATCAAATGTACATGCGTGATGGCGAGAGAGGAATCATTTGTTATTTCTTTCATGTGCTGCTTGATCAAAGACCCCACATTAATCGTACCGCCAAATGCCAAGTGATGAATCATATCGAAAGCCTCGCGGGTGACAAAATTCTCGCGGACGGTAGGTCGAATACGCCCGTTCCAAACACATGCTACAAACTTCCACTGCGGATCCAAGCACTTCGTCCGGAGTTCTTTGTTGTTTTTAGGGTTTAGTAGAACTTCCTCTGTCGTACAAAGTACAGCCCAGTTTGGTACGACTGGCACCTCGTCTGGGGGGATCCGGATAATCCCTTGGTTTGGTAGGCCGAGGTGCTCGTTGATTGCTGCTGATGAGAAATCGACTGTTTTGCCACGCACAAAGACTGCCGACATGCTAGGAGCATCTGGTATATTGGCATAAACTTCCAACGCCAGGTCCACTGGTGCAGTACCTTCCGGTTGGACTGCAAGATTACCCCAACCCCACAGATCCACAAGTGGTGCCACCCTATCATCCTCCAAATGCTCCTCTCTAAATGCCCGTTCACCCACATATGCTCGCTGCCCATGCATGGTGTAGTACCTTTCTTGCGCACTGATATCTTGCACAGAGTGCGGTATTTCCTTGTGATTAAGTGATTAGTTAAAGGTTTAATTTATGGAAAATGTGGAATTAACTGCTAAAAACAATGATTTTGTGTAAAAATAATTAATTGTGATCTCATTCATGACTTTATGCATTTTAATGAATTTTGTTGTGAGATTGCATGATTTTAGGTGTTTTTAGCAAGCTTAAGGAAAAAGGACCAAAAAGAAGTGAATGGGAGCTCCAAAAGTCGGAAAACAGAAGACGGAGAGACGATCGCACAGCGAAACGACCGCGCAACCGAGCGCACGACGGAGGACCGCCGCGCGCTAGGCGCGCGGTCTGGGCGGAACCGCGGCACGACCGCGCGGGTTCCGGAGGGTGCCCATATCTTGGGCTGATTTCGGGTGATTTCGTGTATCTCCTGACTGATTCATATCTTCTGCTATCCAGTCTATAAATAAAACGTCTCCAAGCCAGTTCAAGGTTCCGAATCTGAAAATTAATCTCAGAAAAATTCCATATCTTTTCATCATTCATCTGGGAGACAAGAAGAACAAGTTGAAGGCGATCCAGTGGAGATCTACACCGGACTTTCTTCACCATTATTGTCACAGACTATGTTTTCTTTTATTATTATTTTGCGTTTTTGTGACATTATGCTAGGCTAATCCCATCGTTTGGGGAAACCTAGATTTTGACATTGTTGATGTTTGCTTTTGATTTATGAATTTCGTTAATTATATGTTAATTTGTTCAATTCTTATGGGTGTTTGGTGAGACCGAGAGGAGATCTGAACTAGGGCTTTATATTGTTTAAGTGGTTGAAAAATAAACAAAAAAATAATTGAACGAATTAATTCTAATAATTGGTAACTTGAAAAAGAGCCAAAATTGTTAGAACCAACTTAGGATAATCACTAGCCGGAGGAATTGCATGTCATTAAAACCGAGAGGTTTCTAAATTGTGATAATTCTAAGTAGGCATAATAATTAATTAAAAATTGGATTTTTATAAACAATAGCAAAAATTATCAACAATTGAAAGATCTAGGGATCCCCATTCATCATCTAGTGCATAAATTAATTCTCTCTTCTTCATTATTTGGAACTTTTTATTGTTTAATTTTAAATTGCAATTTTAGGAATTTAGATAACTCAATTCTATTCGCATTTTAATTTTCTTCGCTACTTGAACTTGATAAATTATAGCAATTCATTGTTCCCGGAGGATTTGACCCGGTTTATTACTTGGACCGTACACTGCGGGTTGTGTTGGAAAATATTCCACACACCAAGTTTTTGGCGCCGTTGCCGGGGAGCAGTGGTTTTTGTTATAGTTTATTGAATTTTTGTGGTTTCTTCCTTATTTCTTCTTTATTTTTATTTTTTTTATTTTTATTTACTCCCGGATTTTTTTTTTCTGTTGTTTCAGGCTCTAGTTTATGCCCAGAAGAGCTCCGCCAGAATTCGAGTTTGATCCAGAAATTGCTAGGACTGAACGTAGAATTAGGGCGAGGAGAAAATTAGTGTTCACCATGAACGGGGGTGATAATGAGCGTGAGCGACAGGAACCGAGGGGAGCGGATATACCCAATCTGCAGGAAGGTGTTGGTGAGAATGCTCCCCGACCAGCACCTTTGACTCTCAGACAGCAGATGCAACCAGCTGGGCAAGTTATAAATGATCCAATGGTGAGACCTAGGCCAAACATACCTTTCGCCATAAACCCTTCCTTCATTACCATGGTTCGGCAGGAGCAGTTTGGGGGTAGTGCCAGTGAGAACCCCAATATCCACCTATACCATTTTAGGAATCTTTGTAGTACAGTGCACATTGCAGGAATGACACAAGAGGAACTCATGATGCAGTTGTTTCCCTTTTCATTAAGGGATAGGGCTGAAGCATGGTTCCAGTCAATTCCTGCAGGGTCCATTCGTACTTGGGATGAGATGCTGCAGAGATTTATGACTAAGTTCTTCCCACCCTCGATGATCATTAAGCTTAGGGATCAAATTAAGAAATTCAAGCAGAAAGGACATGAGACAGTGATAGATGCATGGGAGCGGATGAGGGCGAACATTAGGGCGTGTCCCCAACATGGTTTGTCTGAGGCAGAGATTCTTTATGCATTTTATCAGGGTCTGACTCCTGGAGATAGGCAGTGGCTTAATGGGACATCAGGGGGAACCTTTATGGATAGGACTGCAGAGGATTGTAGGAGGATTTTGGATGCCTTAGCTGAAGATGAGGAGTTGTGGGGGAATGGTGAGAGGAATGTCCCTACAAAGTTAGGAGAGATTGGAGCATTGAAGGAGGTTAAGGACGAGCTAGCTATGGTAGTAGACAGACTAGGATGCATGGAGATAGCCCTGAATAAGGTAGTTGTTCCAGTTCCTGGGAAGCCTGTACAACCAGTTCAAGCGGTTCAGACTGTTACATGTCAGTATTGTGGTGGACCTCATCAGTCCTACACATGCCCGACTGCCACAGCTTCTGAAAATCAAGGATATGAGGAAGTGCAGGATGTTCAGTATGTGCAGAACCAAAGGAGACCCATAAACCCACATACAAACAACCCACCATTTCAGCAGGGACCTCCAGGATTCTTTCAGCAGAATAGGCCTTTCTACCCACAGCAGCAGCAACCCAAGCCAGTCCCCAATCCTGCTTCTGATCCGACTTTGGGACTTCTTCAACAAATTTTGGATAGCCAAACTCAGACATCCAAGGAGATCAAGACTTTTGTAGCCCGCACTGAGGACTACATGGCTAGGAATGATGCTGAGTTGGCCAATATTAAAGCTGGGCAAAGGAATTTGGAACAGCAAGTAGGAAACTTGGCTGCACAATTAGCACAGAGAGCTTAGGGTGCACTGCCTAGCAACACTGAATTAAATCCAAGAGAGAGGTGCCAAGCCATCACGACGAGATCTGGACTTACTACTAAGGACCCAGTGCCTAGACATCTGCAGATTGATGAGGAGGAGCCTGAGGAGACACAGAAAGACCATGCAGACAAGGAGCCTGAGAAGAAGAAAGCGGTGGTGGAAACTCAACTTCCCAAGTTGCCTTTTCCACGACGTGCACAATCGTCTGCTGATGATAAAAGTTTCAGGAAGTTTTGCGAAATTTTTAGCAAATTAGAAATTAATATTCCTTTTATTGATGCTTTAATGAATATGCCTAAGTATGCAAAATTTCTTAAGGATATTGTGTCTCGAAAGCGTAAACTTGATAGTGGGTTGGTTTCTATTTCAGGGGAGTGCAATGCTTTATTGGAGAAGCCATTACCAAGGAAGATGAAAGATCCAGGGAGGTTCACCATCCCTTGCACCATTGGAGGAGAAGAGTGCAAGGATGCCCTGTGTGATTCGGGAGCTAGCATCAATTTGATGCCCATGTCATTGTACAAGAAGTTGGGACTTGGAGAAGTGAAACCAACAAGGATGATTTTGCAACTGGCAAACCTTTCTCAAAAAGCACCGTTGGGTATTTTGGAGGATGTGTTGGTAAAGGTTGATAAATTTATTTTGCCTGTTGATTTTGTAGTACTTGACATGGATGAGAAAAGAGAGGTACCACTGATTTTAGGAAGTCCATTTTTAGCTACTTGTCATGCCTTAATTGATTATAAAAATGGAGTGGTAAACCTTAGAATTGGAGAAGAAACAGTGACATTTAATGTGAACAATATGGTTAAACAATCTTCTCATGCATCTGAAATTAATTTAATTGATTGTATTTATGATGATTGTGATAGTGAATTTGATGACGATTTTTGGGAGGAATGTGAGAATTGGTTGCAGGAACAGGAAGAGGAAGTGAAAACAGCTGAATTGGTGCATAGGGTGTCAAAATTGCACCCCAAGGGGCAAATTCGAGTACAAAACAGCTCAAAACAGCTTTCTGCACGCGAAACGGAGCCAGAACGCGAGGTCAGCGCGCGAAATGACGAAGCCGCGCGCACGTGGCGCGAGGCGAAACTCGACCGCGGAGCCACCGCGGCCGTTTCCGAAACGGCGCGGTACCCGCGCGGTCTGGGCGCAGACCGCGCGCCGAGCGCGCGGACAGAGCAGAGACTCTGTTCTGAGTCCGCGTGCTCGGTTTCTGACAGGGAGTCTTCTTCTCCTCTTTTGGCTCCTTCCTTACCTGTCCTTACACCTTTATTGCCATCAATTCAATCTCCACCTGAGCTTAAATTGAAGGAACTACCAACTCATCTTAAATACTTATTTTTGGGATTGAATGGCACACTTCCTGTTATTATTTCTGCAGGACTTTCAAGTGAACAGGAATGTGCATTGACTGAGGTGCTGAAGAGACATATCCGGGCTATTGGATGGACCATTGCAGACATTAAGGGAATTAGTCCTAGTGTTTGCATGCACAAGATTAGACTCGAGACGGACATGCAACCAGTCAGACAACCGCAGAGACGGTTGAATCCACACATGCAGGAGGTAGTCAGAGCTGAGATAGTAAAACTATTGGATGCAGGAATGATTTATGCTATCTCAGACAGTGAGTGGGTGAGCCCTATCCATGTAGTACCTAAGAAAGGGGGTATCACAGTGACAGAGACTGAGGATGGGGAGTTAGTAGCATCTAGGCCAGTTACGGGGTGGAGAGTGTGTATTGACTATAGGAGATTAAATTCTGCTACTAGGAAGGACCACTTCCCATTACCTTTCGTGGATCAGATGTTGGAGAGGATAGCCGGCCATGATTTCTACTGCTTTCTGGACGGGTATTCGGGGTATAACCAAATACCCATCGCTCCGGAGGACCAGGATAAGACGACATTCACTTGTCCATATGGCACTTATGCATATCGCAGAATGGCATTTGGCTTGTGCAATGCCCCGGCCACCTTTCAGAGATGTATGATGGCCATCTTCTCAGATTTATTGGAGCAGGCGATTGAGATTTTTATGGACGATTTTTCAGTATTTGGGAAGTCATTTGAAGAATGTCTGCATAATTTAGAGATGGTCTTGGCTAGGTGTGAGGAGTCTAGTTTAGTCCTAAACTGGGAAAAGTGTCACTTTATGGTCCGTGAGGGGATAGTTTTGGGACATAGGATCTCAGGGGAAGGGATTGAAGTAGACCGGGCTAAGATTAGTTTGATTGAGAAGTTACCACCTCCAGTTGATGTTAGAGGAGTGAGAGCCTTCTTGGGACATACAGGGTTCTACAGGAGGTTTGCAGAAAAGTTTGCAGATGTTGCCAGGCCTCTTTCTGATTTGACTTGTAAGGATGTCCCATTTATCTTTGATGATAAATGTATGACAGCCTTTGAGACATTGAAGAAGAGACTGACAACAGCTCCTATTATTCAGGCTCCTGATTGGACTTTGCCATTTGATCTGATGTGTGATGCCAGTGACTATGCAGTTGGAGCTGTTCTGGGGCAGAGGAAGGATAGGAAGATGCATGTGATTTATTATGCATCAAAGGCACTTAATGGAGCACAAAGGAATTATTCTACTACTGAGAAGGAATTTTTAGCTGTGGTATTTGGATTCGAGAAATTTAGATCTTACTTGGTAGGGTCTAAGACATTTGTCCACACTGATCATTCTGCTATCAAGTGTCTGACTGCAAAGAAGGAGAATGCAAAGGCTAGATTTATTAGATGGACTTGTCTTCTGCAGGAGTTTGACTATGAGATCATTGACAGAAAAGGGACTGAGAATCTAGTAGCTGACCATTTATCCCGAATCAAGCCTGAGAAGGAGGAACATGATTGGGAGATTCCTGATTCTTTCCCTGATGAGCATCTTTTTTCTATTCATACTCCTGACCCTTGGTATGCTGATGTTGTTAATTATTTGGTTGCAGGGTATGTTCCTACTCATCTCCCACCACATCAAGTGAAGAAATTTATGAGGGATGTCCACATGTATCACTATGATGATGGAGAGTTATTTAGATTGTGTTCGGACCAAGTGCTTAGGAAGTGTGTTCATGAAAATGAAATTTTAGACATCCTAGCACAGTGCCATTCTTCACCAGTTGGAGGACACCATGGAGCTAATCGCACTGCATTTAAGGTATTACAATCTGGTTTCTATTGGCCTAATATATACAAAGATGCTCGTATTTTTGTGCAGGCATGTGACAAATGTCAAAGGCTTGGTGGAATTGGACCTAAGGATGAGATGCCCCTAACGAATATTCAAGAAGTTGAAATTTTTGATGTTTGGGGTATCGATTTCATGGGTCCCTTTCCATCTTCCTATGGAAATCAGTACATTCTAGTTGCAGTGGACTATGTGTCCAAGTGGGTGGAGGCCTTAGCCATGCCAACCAATGATTCGAAGAGGGTGATTGCTTTTCTCAAGAAGCATATTTTCACCAGATTTGGAGTGCCTCGTGCTATTATCAGTGATGGTGGTACACACTTCAAGAATAAGTGGCTGGAGGCGGTCCTAGTCAAGTATGGGGTGAAACACAAAATTGCTACACCATATCATCCCCAAACTTGTGGACAAGTGGAAGTGAGCAACCGAGAGCTTAAACATGTTTTGGAGACTACTGTCAAACATACAAGGAAAGATTGGGCAAACAAGTTGGATGATGCACTTTGGGCATATCGCACTGCCTACAAAACTCCTTTGGGTATGTCTCCTTTTCAATTAATTTTTGGTAAAAGTTGTCACTTACCTGTGGAGGTCGAGCACAAAGCCTTTTGGGCTACTCGGCTTGTGAATTTTGATTTAGCAGCTGCAGGAGAGAAGAGAAGAGAACAATTGCTAGAGTTGGAGTATTGGAGAGCTGTGGCCTATGAGACCTCAAATTCTTACAAGGATAGGACCAAGATGGTTCATGATAGGCGATTGAGGGCTAAGCAATTTCGTGAAGGGGAAAAAGTTCTTTTATTTAATTCTCGACTGCGATCGTTCCCAGGGAAGTTGCGTTCTAAGTGGTCTGGCCCTTTTATTATTTCTAAAATTTTTCCTTCTGGTGCAGTTGAGTTGGATGATGGAAGCACAAAGTTCACTGTAAATGGACATCGTTTAAAGCCCTATGTGGAATTAGCATGTCGGTCCATTGAGTCCTGGAGACTTGAGTAGAGAGCTGCAAGGGATGTCTGGCTGTCGACGTTAAATGCAGCGCTTCCGGGAGGCAACCCGAGTTTTTTTTTTTAATTTTTATTTTAGTTTTAGTTTTTAGTAGTTTATTTTTATTTTTATTTTTATTTTGGATTTAATTGGTGAATTTTATTGGCAGGAAATGGTGTAGTACAAAATTGAAAGGCAAGAATGGAACAAAAATTTCGCACACATCATATTTCAAAGGGGTATTTTTATATTATTTTCGGATTTTTTTATATATATATATAAAAAAAAAATTCGGAAAAACGACGCCGCGCGGTAACGGCGCGGTCTGGGCAGAACCGCCCGCCGACCGCGCGGGTCACACAGTGTGATAAATTCGACCGCGGGCAGGCATACGTGACCTCATTCTTTCTTTCCCCTCTTCGCGAGTTCAGCCCCCTTCCTCTCAGTTTCGGTAATTTCTGGCCCAAATTTTCTTCAAATCTTTGCAATTTCATCAACTAAGGTATGTTTCTACTTCTATCTTCCGTTAATTTCAAAGTTCATGCTTTGGATTTGTTGATTTTGTGAAGAACAAGTTAAATTAGGGTTTATGCTAGAATTTGGGGATTTTACTTTCTATACCTATTTGTGTGCGATTAGTGTTATAATTGTGGTATTGGAATGTTAGTTTGATGATTTTAAACATGTTGGTGCATCTTGTTTGCATGTTCTTGGAGATTAAATGTTTGATTTTTGGAATTTGTCAAGAACATGAATATTTCGAATTTAGTTGACAATGTAGGCTTTGATTTGAGTAGAATATTGTTGGGTGATGCTACATTGTGATTATTTATTGATGATTGGGTGATTGTTTTAATTTTTTTGGCAATTATTCATGAGTTTACAATTAAATTTGAAATTAGGCCTAAAAGTGCACACAACATGTTCGATGAAATGCCACAATGAGTTCCATGTTTGTTTTCGTATGATTACTGCTATGGATTGTCTTGATTATGTCTTGGTGGATGACTAGGCTTGAGTTTATTAGATTATATGTCTTAGAAGCCTAGGAATTGGTGACTTTCTGTTTATTTTACCTTGCTTTATACCTAGTGTGAGGATTGTCGTTCTTTATTTGATATTGGGTATTTTGCAGGATGATTCTATCCATGATACTCGTCTTAGCATCTCTCATGTGCCCGCCTGGGCGCAAGAGGCGAGCCACGCATGATCACGAGGCCGGTCCTAGTGCCCCAGCGGCTGTGATACCTCCGGAGGTGGAGTCTGACTCTGAGGAGGAGGCACCTCCTGTCTCTAGGCTTCCCAATCTTCCCGAGGAGGACAGGCCAGACGAGTGGGTTAGACGGAGATTTGCTTCTGCATCGTCCCAGGATTTCTATTATGATGAGTTGAGAGTCAACAGGGCGTATATTCCAGAGAGAGGCTTCCTTCAGGCACACCTTAATGACGATAGAGCGAGGCTCTTGCTAGACCACTTGGGATGGACGCGGTTTGCAGTTAGTCCTTCGGGTCGGGCTTCAGGATATCTCGCCATGGAGGTCATAGCTAACATCGGAGGTGTGGGCGAGGACACGGACTTATCCCGAGTTAGAGTGCGCGGTCGCAGGGTTGATTTTAGTGCTAGGGCAATTAATGCCCATTATGGCATGCCGAATGAGGGGGTGACCGAGTTTCCATATGAGCAGAGAGGACCAGTCCCTGATTATGGAGCTCTATGTACTGACCGAGCACCGGAGTTGGAGAACCAGCATGAGTTGCGCCTGCGGACCATGGATTCGGTATGGCGAGTTCTAGCACATTTGTGGCTAGGACGCGTCCATCCTATTACTAGGTCGCACGTACTGGTGCCTTGGATTTATGACATCATTCACTTTATCGCCCGAGGCGGTAGAGTGAATTTGGGGGCCTTTGTGGAGGCCAACTTGCGAGAGCTCTCTCGGGGTCGACAGTCCCGCCAGATCACCCATGTGCATCTCATTCGGGACATCTGTTTAGCCAGTGGGATTAATGCTTCTGGGGATCCTTATTTATTGGAGGCCGGCTCTCACTATCAGGTAGAGGGATACGCTCCGAGGCGGACTGCATTGCGACGTGGCGCACCTCCGGCGATACTTCGGCCGGAGCCAGAGGATGGTGGACTGATCATTGAGATTCCACGACCACCACCACCTCCTCCTGCAGTTGATCCACCGATTCCTCCACCGATGCCTCCACCGGGACCGGATATGGCCGCCATGATGGAGATGATGCAGGGGATGCGAGTTGACATGGACGCTCGCTTCACTCGACTGGACACCCGCATGGATGAGATGCATGCCTACATGCGCGGTATGGACGAGTACATGCGTGGCCATTTTCCACCGCATTTTCCACCACCGGATCAGTGATACTACGGTTTTTCTTTCTTTCTTTTTATTTTTTTAGTTTATTTTTATTTTTATTTGGAGTCTATGTTTAGGATGTGAAATTGATTTGTAGGAGGAATTTTTAGGCGTAGTTTCTTGAGTATGCTTTTATTTGGGGTTGTATTATGTTCTATTCTGGATCTCTTATCTTATGACCCTATGCATGTTATGTTGATTTTTATTAGTGTCATGTAGTATCACTATGATGGATTCTCTGATTGATATGTGTGCCTTGGGTATTTGCTTAGTCATTGAGGACAATGCCAATCTTTAGTGTGAGGATGGGGGAATACCCCAAAGTTCATGATACATTGCTCACTGCACGTCACCACTAGGAGTTGTATTTTTGTCTAGGAGTTGAACTTGACTTAAAACTTATGAGAGTAGATGGATTAATTAAGTTTAAATGAGTCCCCTCATGCTACATAACCATTAGGTTCAACCAAAAAGCCCTTGGGTGAGAATTTTGGCCTTACTTTTTCTTGATTGTGTGATCCGGGCATGCTTGTGGAATTATTTATTTGTGATTATAATGCATGTGATTACTACTGGGATTTTGATGAGGAATATGATATAGGCACCTAGAAGCTCATGGCCTAAACACTTCCTACCTTTCACATATTTATCTCTAGGGAAGCCCCTCTGAGCCTATTAGCCTGTTTCTTTGATAACCCACTATATTTTTCTCGCTAGCCACGCATTTTTATAAGCCTTCAGAATTTAAATCCGTGGAACAAGTGAATTTTTTAGTGGTACATTTGGCATGTGGTAATTTTTGGGGAAGCCTTAGAAGAAAAATTCTTGGAAAAGAGATGGAAGAATAGCAAGGAATTTTCTTGAGAAGAGTATAGTGCCTACATTTTGCTATTGTTGAAAAAAAAAGAAAGAAAAAAAAATTGAAAAAAAAGAGAGAAAAAAAAAAAAGAAAAGAAGAAAAGTGGATTTATATAGCTTACACAGTTGTTCCGCTGACAAAGAGTTTACACTCTAAGTCAAGAACAACAAGAGTTGAAGTTCCGTCTGCATTATTTGGATATTGGGATTCCTCTAAATAAAACTGTAGAGTTATGCAAATCCACCAAAAAAAAAAAATTGAAAAAAAAAAGGAAAAAAAAAAGAAGAGAAAAAAAAAAGAAAAAAAAATAAAAATACAATAGCAATTTATGTTGGGCACATACTACTACATTTTTATGGATTGAGTTGAGCTCTTGATGCGATGTTATGGGGCATCATAATTGTCATATTTGGGTATGTGGGATTATTTTGGAGGAGTATTGGCAGTTGAAGAACTTGTTCCACTTTTATTAGCCTACTTTATCCATATTTTCCTACCTCATGACCCTAGCCCCGTTACAACCATTTTTTAAGACCTATTGATTCCTTATGAGAAATCCTAAGTTGGTGATTATGTGATTGTGTTACAAATTTATACTGATACTTGCATTGCCTTGGTATTGAGTGATTTTTTTACCCTGATCATATATGAGAGCACTTCATACACATATATATTTCCTTGTGCGATCTTGGTGAGGGTTGAGCTAAGTGGGAGTGTTGGTATTGAGGGGACAAATGAGAATTTGGTTTTGACATCTGCTTGAGTTTGTGATTGGTTGGAGTTCGACTTTTAGACATTTTGGTGGCTATTACGTGTGTTGGACATTGCTAGGTCTTAGTTTTACCTTATTCGGGGACGAACAAGACTTAGTGTGAGGATGTTGATATCTTGCACAGAGTGCGGTATTTCCTTGTGATTAAGTGATTAGTTAAAGGTTTAATTTATGGAAAATGTGGAATTAACTGCTAAAAACAATGATTTTGTGTAAAAATAATTAATTGTGATCTCATTCATGACTTTATGCATTTTAATGAATTTTGTTGTGAGATTGCATGATTTTAGGTGTTTTTAGCAAGCTTAAGGAAAAAGGACCAAAAAGAAGTGAATGGGAGCTCCAAAAGTCGGAAAACAGAAGACGGAGAGACGATCGCACAGCGAAACGACCGCGCAACCGAGCGCACGACGGAGGACCGCCGCGCGCTAGGCGCGCGGTCTGGGCGGAACCGCGGCACGACCGCGCGGGTTCCGGAGGGTGCCCATATCTTGGGCTGATTTCGGGTGATTTCGTGTATCTCCTGACTGATTCATATCTTCTGCTATCCAGTCTATAAATAAAACGTCTCCAAGCCAGTTCAAGGTTCCGAATCTGAAAATTAATCTCAGAAAAATTCCATATCTTTTCATCATTCATCTGGGAGACGAGAAGAACAAGTTGAAGGCGATCCAGTGGAGATCTACACCGGACTTTCTTCACCATTATTGTCACAGACTATGTTTTCTTTTATTATTATTTTGCGTTTTTGTGACATTATGCTAGGCTAATCCCATCGTTTGGGGAAACCTAGATTTTGACATTGTTGATGTTTGCTTTTGATTTATGAATTTCGTTAATTATATGTTAATTTGTTCAATTCTTATGGGTGTTTGGTGAGACCGAGAGGAGATCTGAACTGGGGCTTTATATTGTTTAAGTGGTTGAAAAATACTTAAACAAAAAAATAATTGAACGAATTAATTCTAATAATTGGTAACTTGAAAAAGAGCCAAAATTGTTAGAACCAACTTAGGATAATCACTAGCCGGAGGAATTGCATGTCATTAAAACCGAGAGGTTTCTAAATTGTGATAATTCTAAGTAGGCATAATAATTAATTAAAAATTGGATTTTTATAAACAATAGCAAAAATTATCAACTATTGAAAGATCTAGGGATCCCCATTCATCATCTAGTGCATAAATTAATTCTCTCTTCTTCATTATTTGGAACTTTTTATTGTTTAATTTTAAATTGCAATTTTAGGAATTTAGATAACTCAATTCTATTCGCATTTTAATTTTCTTTGCTACTTGAACTTGATAAATTATAGCAATTCATTGTTCCCTGAGGATTTGACCCGGTTTCACCGGTTTATTACTTGGACCGTACACTGCGGGTTGTGTTGGAAAATATTCCACACACCACGCACCATCCGTCGCGAATCTTTTCTTGTTAAGTTTAGAAAAGGGCCGCTGCGGTTTCAATCCCATTCTAGTTGTCACAGTGCGTTCATCACTCTCATCTCCGCGCCGAGTGCGCTTGGGAGCCATCAACCAAGCGAGACACAACAATGTCTGAAGGAGCCCCATTTAACTGCAATACAAACTTGTATTAGGGACATAAATAACATTATATGAGCCAATAGATACATAGACATTTAATCGAACACCACATGTGCACAATGCACAAATGCTTAGATATATAATAATCGATATTACTACACACTGCATTACACCAAAAATTGTTTCCACATATAATTGTATTTCATGGGTTAAGAGAAATACACAAAAGCATTCAAAGCTACGAATTTTTTATGTCTTCTATACACAATCGAAACGATTTGGTAAAAACCCATAAATAACTCGAAAAAATGGAGCATTGCCCAACAGAAAACCCCATAAATCGACTGTTCTGATGCAAGACAATGGGAATGAGTAGAGAGAGAAGAAAATACCTGGTTCGAACTAGTAGGCACCGCTCAATGGAGAATATAGGCGACGATCTAACGGAGAAAGTTTGAGAGAGTAGCCGAGTAGAGGGCGATTCCGTGATTTGGGGAGGACGTTTTGAACAGAATTCTTGACTAGGGCATGGGAATGGAGAGAAACCGTTTTATCACTACATTTAAATCTTTTGGCATAATTGTCAATACACCATTACCATATTTGACATACTACTTACCATATATCAAGACATACTTACCACGTATGAGTATAAATATTTACCATGTAAATTACGCCATTCCATTTACCAAATTGGAATTTAATTATTTACTTTTCTGCCCATAAATTTACCAGTTTTATACAATTGTTTACCATATAAACAACTGCACGTTTACCACAAGATTTCTAGAATTTTTACTTAAATTTTTCATTTTTTTAAAAAATAGTTTTTAATTAAATTTTTAGTTTTTTTAAAAAAAAGTTTTTAATTAAATTTTTAGTTTTAAAAATTTTTATTTAAATTTTTTTTGCATTTTGGTCTGGACGCATGAGGGACGTTCGGAAATCACTGTCCCATTCACCGTCCTCCGTATTACCACGACCTCAAACTTACTTAATTCTGGAGTTACCAACTATATCCTTTATGCGTTACCACTTTTCATGAAATCTTTACCATACTGTTATTCTATTCATTTACCACATGGATGAAGATTGGTTTACCAAATTTTAGAATATATACTTTTTCCCATTATATTATAAGGAAATCAATAAAACCACATTCAATAACTCACTCAAATGCGGCCACGAGTCAATAGATCTTGGTAAAAATATCAAAGTTGAAAGTACATTGGTATCCTCTAGCCAATTTAGTGAAACATGTAACGGAATTCGGAAACACGACATAATTCGAACATTGTTCACCTTGCAACTAAGATAGATATATAATTTAGGAGCCGTAAACACCATTTACATCTCTTTATATGATTTCACAAACATATTGATATTTAAACCCACAATTTATGTTAGTATCACATCATATATAAGATTCTCATAGAATATACAATGGGACATGATAATGTGGAAGCTTCAATCATTGTATACCTTTGTTTCGGTTCATGTAAACCCTAACGCTAACCCTAACCCCTAAGGTTAGGGTAAATAAATAAACAAATAAAGTAAATAAATATATAAAATTAAAAAGAAAAAAATTAGGTTTACAAAGTATAAGTAAATAAATATATACAATTAAAAAGAAAAAAATTATTACCATGTGTTACATATACTATTACCATAAACCATGTTATCTTTACCATGCGTTACATATACTCTTACCACAAATCATGTTATCTTTACCACGTGCAAGTAGTTCGGATGTTTACCATGTCTAATAATCTTCGTTTACCACAAACTATGTCAATCATACCAAATAGTAACATGCGATTTACCACGGAGTCACTGCACTGTTGGATATAATATTTCAAAAATAACTAATATAGTGTGGTTGATTTACCATAGATAGTGTCGATAATTTACCATATAGTGGATAGACAAGTTACCATAATATTTTTTATATTTACCACATGTGGTGCTGTTGATTTACCATGCCTTTTGTAAAGCTTTACCTTATAATTTATATGCTTTACCACAATACTTGTACGATTTACCAAATAAAATAACACTACTTTTTGCACGAGGGAGAAGGACCGTCCATCCACCAATCGTCTCTCACACTCTGTTTTCCAACATTTAACGCACGGTCAATGGGACGGCCGTCCTCAAACCACCAGGACCGTCCATACAATCCTGTATGATACAGGACGTAAGGGACGCTTTAGGGACGGTCCGGAAAACCGTCCCACTATCCGTCCTTCGCTACATGGTTATACAGGTATTGTGCCACGGTTCAGGGACGGTCAGAAAAACCGTCCGACTAACCGTCCTTCCGAGGAAATTGTCTCTCACGGTCCTGGGGACGGCCGTCCCGTTGCGTGTCAATAATGCTTTACCAGGAATGACTATGGATTTACCAGATTATTACTTACCACTTTACCACGTTACAATTTCCACTTTACTAGGTTATGTGTTTACTGTCACCACAATTTGAATCCTTTCTTTGTGGCAATGCAAAATGTCCTTAGAACGCGACGAAAATGCTCAACGTTTTCGAACGTTTGCCCTTCTCCTTCAATGCGCTCAATGCCTCCTGATCGTCCACCCAAATGCTCTATTTCTATCCTCACCAATGCCATTTCATCATGCCCTTCGAAGCATGCATCCTCCACCCTACAAGATGATTCATTTGTCATTCTACCATTGTTAACATGTCGAAATGAATGATACAAACAATCAATGCAACAATCATACCTTCTCCTCTTCTCCGGAGTCCCGTTCGACCTAGCTATTACATTGCACAAATGTACATTTGATAGCATGTGATATTGAATCATCAATTTTATGTCCATGTCCGTTTCCATTCTTACAAGCAACTTGTCGCCCGGGGCTTCATATTTCAGAGTGTATAATAGAGGATCAAAATCGGGCCATCGTTCCATCATCTCCATATGCACATCATTCATGGTTGTCTCATTCTTTATAGACATTGGATACTTCTCATCATTATATTGGCAAATAACGAGTAGGGTAAAGCTACTACTTTCTCCATCACCCCCGCTAATGCTCATTTTCTACAAATGCAAACAATATCATCATTCAATATTCCCCTCCATCGACCTATCACAAAACCGACTCACACACCATTTTTTCTAAGATCAAATATATCTCATTCTATCCCAAATTCTTTCATAAGATCTTTACCACATTTTACACTCTTTAACACAATACAATGCTCATAATTTTCACCCTGTTTCTTTCAAAAATTTCTCATGGGAAAATTCTTTAAAAACTTCCACTCATTTAAATAAACAAAAAATAACACATAGCCACTTACTCCTATAAACCAGTCACTCTTCCACCAAAGCTTTGCCGTCCACTGTGCACCGCCGTCTTCCGCCGCACTCCACCGTCCGCCGCCGTGCGTCCGCCTTCCACGGAGAGCTTTGGTCGCGGGAATGGAGAGTTTGATCGATTGAGTCGTTGCTAAACGTTTAGGGCTTTTGGTGTTTGAATTGGGGATAATTTGGTATTTTTCACCAAGGGCATTTAAGTATTTTCCTAAAATAGTTAGATTAGTTTAAGTAAATTAGATTAGATTAGTGTATTGGTTATGTTTAAAAATATTGGGTCCCTAAGTGTAAGGTTTTCCCAATGGGGTCTTTGAGCACAAAAAAGGTTTGTGATGGGTCTCTCCTTATAAGAGCCCCTATTTTTTTCCATATAGTTTTCCGTTTCTATATAAAATAGTACTCCAGTACTTACCAAACAGCCCAATTATTCACATTTAAAAAACAGTGACAGCAATTTTCATTTTAAATTGCATGAGGGCCAAAGTTCATTAATTGCATAGGCTATTCTTCATATATTTTCAAATGAGAGTTCCAAACCAGACCCTTTTTTTTCCTAATCATATACTCCGATCCCTCCCTCCATAAAACTAAGGTGTCATGATTGATTTTTTGACACTGTTTAGTTCAATTTTATTACAAGTATATATTTAGAAAATAATAGTCGAGTTGGATTTTGTTCGAATCGTATAATCATGTAGTTTTGTAATATACAATATATTTTTTACATAATTTTTTTAATTGTGTACAAAAGTCAAACATGACATGTTAGTTGGGACGGATGGAATACTTAGTATATTGGATTCTACATTTATGCTGAAAATGATGTGTCGCCATTATTTTTTTTAAAAAAAAAAATAGTTATGCTGAGACAGGAAAAGATGAAATTATTTGTCTCGCATACATTAAAATGCGATGTGCTTCATTTAAAAATAAAATTGATTTGTTGACCCAATTAATGAATTAATTGACCAAACTAATAATAAAGCAATTGGATTACTATATTCTAAATTTGCAACATTAAATTTAAATTTGTAGTATTGTTAACAATCTAATAAATGTATTTTTCTTCAGCACAATGGAAATATATCAAGCACATTTTTCCATAAAGTCACTACAAATTATTATACTCCATCTGTTTTTTCTAATTGTGTCTGTAGATTTTTTTTTTTTTTTTATGAGCCATTGAAGGCATTGAACCTCCAACCTTCTGTTGGAAATCAGGGGACTTAACCACTTGGGCTAAGTCCTCGTCCCAATTGTGTCTCTAGATATTAGAAAGTGTTCTACAATATTTGTTATTTTTATTTAGTTAAACACATTCCCACACCTCATGGTGATTTTATTTATAAATAAAAACCCATAATATCTGCTAGTGTTACTGAAATAAAGGAAATCGTCAAAACCAATCGAAATTATTAATTATGCTACTTTCATTAATTTCAACACCCGTTCATATTTATGGTAAGAACATATAAAGAAATTTCTCTTATAAATATTTTTTTACCATTTTTTTTTTAAAAATACATAAAGATCGAATTTATTCAATACATTTAGTATATGAAAATTTTAGCACTTAAACCGTATGCTACGGCTAATTATACAAAGAATAGAAATAACTGGCTAACTCTCAAATTTATAACTCTTCAATAATAATAATAATAATAATAATAATAATAATAATAATAATAATAATATACGAAACATCTATCCTAATTACTTTATTTTTGATTGATAATGAAAGGGTCACACCTCACCCATCAGATTAACTACGTGCAATAGAAAATGTTGAGAAATAATAATTAAATTGTATGGAAAGTATATCGTTGAAGAAATTTAAATCGACGTCTAGTCAATAGTCATAAGCCAAAATAAAAATAAAAATAAAATAAAATAAAAAAGGTCAAGAGATTTGAAACATGGCTATTAAGCCACGTTGCTTGCACTTAATGTTTTGGTATCTTAAAAAAAGGACGCTATTGTGTAGTTTAAATTGTCTAGTAGAAGTATAGAAGTATTTTTTTAGTGTACGATACATGACTTGAGAATAGAAAAAAATCGATATAGAAGTATTTTCTAAGAAAATTGAGATGTAAATTGCAATGCATGCCATATGACTTTTAGGGAGAGTTATTCGGGAAGAAGAAATATTTTTCAAATAGTGAGTGTGAGATGCAAAGTACTACTATCATTTTTCGTTTAGAAAAATGAGATTTACAATATCATTCTTAATTTTCTCGCTTTAAGAAAGGGAAGGATCGCATGTTTCAATATTCCAATGATTGGCGAGATAATAAATTAGTGGCATACATATCGCCACAAATTTAATTACTACTAATAAATTAGTGAGGGACAGCAAGTTGTTAATTAGTGACATTATATATGTTTCTAATGAGTGCCCAGATAATAAATTAGGTACTACGTATTTAAGTTATTGCAATGGGCCACACCCCCACAGCGGCTTGAGGTGATATTGAATCGAGTGAGCTCGAGTAGCGGGTATTCGAACTTTACTCGACAGCTTTACGGAGCTACTCGAACTCGAGTATAAGAGGCCGTTTGGAATGACTTCTAGAGAGGTGCTTTTGGCTTTTGTTTCTACCAGAAGCACTTCTAATGGAAATTATGTGTTTGTTTTGGCTTTTAAGAAAAATCAAAAGCATCTCGAAAAGCCAAAAAAGTACTTCTGGGAGAAGCAGCCCATGGGTGCTTCTCCCAAAAGCAGAAGCCAAAAGCACATCGTAAAATGTGCAAGGACTTAAATACCCACACTATTTAATATAAATTACACTATAAATATATCTTATTATCATACTACCTCCGTTCCTTTTTAAATGGCACGTTTTGACTTTTGTTACTGTTCATTAAGTAGCTTTGACTCAACTTTTTTAATACAATTATATAAGATAAAATATAGTCAAGTGAGATCTTGTTGGATTCGTCTAATCACTTAGATTTAGATATCAAATTTTCATAATTTTTACTTGTATGGAATTTGAGTTATTACGGATTAAAAACGTGTATAGGATTGCGTGAAATGTGGGTCCGTAGCACTTATTAAGTATCACGTCCTTTTTGGTAATTACTACATTCCAAAAGCACTTTTCATTTTTATTCATCCAAACATATTTTTTAGAAAAAGCCGCTTTTCAAACATTTCATTCAAACACAAAAGTTACATGCTTTTGCTTTTGACTTCTGCTTCTACTTCTACTTTTGGCTTCTGCTTTTTTCAAAAGCCAATCCAAACGGGTCCTAATTGAGTTTGAGTTCGAACTCAAGTAGCTCGATTTTTTTTTTCGTTTCTGCCTTTTTCGAGCTCAAGTAGATCGAGCTTGAATAATTTTTTTTTAAACATCGGGGTGTTGATGTTAAATTTTGAAACAACATAAAAACCTGATTCAATTTGATATCTAAATATTTGATTAGTTATTGTAAAATTAATGGGGGTGTATTCAATCTAGAGTTTCATGAATTTAAAAGTTAGTGAATTTAGAGAGTTCATAGACTTACGTCCAGTTCATTGACTTTGTATAGACTCCATACAGAGTTTGACTGGCTTTTAGAAATCTTGGATTATCTAAAGAGATTTTTTTTAGTTATATTTTTTAAAAGAATCCATTAAAATTTATAAAGATTCAAAATCCATGGATTGTTGAATACCTCAAAATTTTTAAAGACATTTTAAAATATGTATTGAATACCTCAAAACGTTTAAACACTTTTTAAAATCTAAATTGTATACACACCAACTTTAAAAGTTCAAAAAATCCTACAGGGATTGAATACACCCCTAATATAGAACCAAATATTTTAACAAAAAATATACTCTATTATTTTTTAAGAACGGTCATTTTTTCTTTTCTAGATATTCTAAAATAAGTGACACATTTTCTTTTTTTCATAAAAGTGATATGGGTGAATGAGTATCAGGAAAAGTGGGAGAAATAAATTATTTTTAAATAAATAGATCAAAGTGAAACTGAACAATAAATAAAAATCAAAAAGACTATTAAAATTAAAAATATAAAATATATTTTTAAAAACAAAAACAAGTCAAGTAATCAACTCGTTTCGGTACTCGACTCGATACTAGTCGAGTATCATATCCTAAAAATGAAACATTTTTCACATTGTTATCCGACTTCAGCTCTTCCTAAAAAAATAAAATGAAACACTTCGTTCTTACTATTAATTGAGTAACTTTAATTCAATTTTTTAACACAGTTATATAAGATAAAATATAGTTTAGTGGGATCTTATTGGATTTGTTTAATTGCATTATAATATCAAATTTTTATAACAATTAAACTTTACTGCCTTCGTTTGCACGTAATTTTATGCATTTGTTGAACAATTAATCTATCAAAATTTGTATAAATAAAAATAATATATATTTATTAAAACTATGCCAATTAGATAAATATAACAATACCTAATTTGAATGTAATTTTTTGTTGCATTATTGCAACAAATGTCATTTTTTCTCATGGAGTTTGATTCATTTGTTTAAATTTATTATATAAAAATACGTATAAGTAAATTACATAAAATATACTATATTCTTAAACTATTTAATTAGACAAATCTAAGTAGACACAAATTAACTATATATATTTTAATTATATACTTCATCTCTTCCAAACCTGCCTAGTTTTACTTCCGTATATTTTTTTTTGAGGGGAATGGAAGTTTTATTATAACCAGAGCAGAAATCCGATACAATCTGAAGCCATCCACTTTCGTCTATGATCCAGAGTACCTAAAACCATAACACTACAACCAATGGAGTCACACAGACAACAGACCACTATTAACCCATTAATACCAAATAGCAAAGTTTACCCAATCATTCAAACCACTTTGTATCATAATACAAGTGACACCTAAAAGCATTATTGGACTCTGCACCCCCTTTCCTATCAATCTGCGGCCAGGTCTCGCAATGAGCAGTATCCATGTTTTTCATCTCTACTTCTCCACCTCAGTCCGCTCCCTATTACTCGTATTCAGACTTGAGACCACTCTTCAACCAGGCATTAACATAATCAAGTAGCTCGGCACTCAAACACAATAATAGCAGCTTTCTATGAAGTAACTCGGCACTCGATGTGTCACATTGACATACCCATAATCAAACTTCAACTACATATTTCCCTGCATGATATACTACACAATGTATTGCATCAGAACTAAGGGGAAGACTAAGGATTGCTGGGGCCAAGGCAATAGGGGATAGAGGAATTGAGCGGATGGAGGGAGATGAGAAACAACCTATCAATTATCACATGATTCAAGAACCTAGTTGCACAGCCAAGAATTCACAAGAGCTTCCATGCCATTCTGATACAAGGATGACTATAAAACTGTTGCACTGCTCACACCATTGTTTAAGTAAGCTTTTCTGCCCCCTCTCTTATCCTCTTTTTTTTTTTTTTTACTATACTTTTTTCATTCTTTCTTTTTTTTTTTTTTCTTTTTTTTTTCTTTTTTTTTTCTCTTTTTCTTCTTTTCTTTTTTCTGGAATTTATTTTCTCTCTCTCTTTTTCACATCTATTTCTACATCAGTTGTCCATCCACCATTCTAAAGAGGATATGAATCAACACCATCTCATTCTAGATGCCAATCAAGATATCCACCCGTAATGAACTCTCTTACTCCCACCTACACACACAACATAACAACAATCTTCTTGCAACTACGAAATAACTTTCATGTGATAATTAGAAGCATTTCCTGAACTCCCCGTGGTAGAAGGGTTGGAACTGAGACAAGAATGGCCAGGTTAAAAGAGGGTACAGACTGTGGGTAAGTGAAAGTGAGGAAAAGGTCAAGGCCAAATCTGCAGGGGGTAAAAGTAGGCAATGAGACGTGTAGGAGGCATCAGGCTCAATAGGTTCAATCTAACCCCCTATCTGATCCAATACATTGTCATGAATCATATGCAAGCTCAACATGATTGTTTAGGATGATTATGGGAATCAAAGTGAACATTTCTTTACCCGATTCAAAGCGATCTTCGAAGACAATTCTCACCGAGTGCGCTTGTCCGATGCTTTACTTGTTTGATACAAGGTGCGGTCCTCCTGCCAGATGTTGCTCTCGCCTGTTGTCAGGTTTAGACGTGAGTCTACACTGCTAGTGGCTTATCCTCAGTCATCAATTTATGTAACCAGAGCTATCCCAATCCTCTATCATCCACAATCTTTAATAGCATGATACTATACGACCCCATTCGCATATCAGCTTCTACAATCAGTACAGCATCCATCTCCTAGGGGCATCAGCTCCAGCAACAACCTGTAAGAAAGAAAGAAAAAGAAATGAAACAGCAAAGGTCACCGAGCCTAGCTTCGCATAGCCTCTGATATTTTTGAAATATTACTCCTTTTTGGTCAGGTCCATTCCTCCCCCTCTTCTTCACATCAGCCACACAACCTAATCTGTATATCGGTTTTGATTTAGTACCAGACCTCCACTTTCCCTTCGCCCTCTGCACCTTTCTTCGCCCAATAATCGGCACTTTCATTCCTCTCTCTCAGAATATGAGATATTCGAACCTGTCCTGCATGATTGAGAATCGCCATAATCGGTCCCAGTAATTCATGGAAACGCCATGGTGCTTTGGATGGGTCTTGCAACCAACGAACTACATTTTGAGAGTCACATTCAAACCATAATTTTTGTAACGGGAAACCCTGGTCTCTGATTAACGCCAAACAAACACGACTAATGGCTGTCACCTCGGCTTCAGTAGAATCTGCTCTCCCAATAGAATCTGAAATGATGTATATAATTTCGCCCTTATCATTCCTTATGATTCCGCCTACGCCTGCTGGTCCCGGGTTCCCTAATGACGAGCCGTCTGTATTGATTTTCCACCACCCGACCTCCGGCCGCACCCAAACCAGTCCTCTCCTCACACTCCTGGTGAGAAATCTGTTATGTTGTACAAGACTTTCAGGAAAAGACATCTCCGTTTCGTTAAACACAGGTCCCGCGTCCTTTGAGAAGGATTTCCACCAGAAGCTAACACGCCATTTGACCTCTTCAATAACATTATTAATCACAACTTCCGTATATAATTCAATACATAGTACAACGAATAATTATATAAAAAAATATATTCTAAAATTATATGATTACATGATTTTAACAAGATACAACTCAACTTTTTTTTATTCTTTCAAATATATACATGCAATAAAGTTGAGCCAGCGTTAAACAATGAAAAAAGTCAACAAGACAATATAACTGGAACAAAGGGAGTACTAATTTCAATAAATTGAGTCAAAATTGAATAATAAACCGTTTCAAAATTTCAAATTAAGTACCCCCTCCATCCCATTTATTTTGTCCCAAAACTTTTGGTCACCGTATTTTATGTAGGGATGGTTAGTATTTAATGTAAAGTTAGATTAGTGTTTAAAGTGGGGGTGGATTAAGAATTTATGTAATGTGATAGTAATGAATTTAAAATTTTTAATTGATTTATTTATGTGTGATTAGGGGTGGGCACGGTTCGAATACTCGGAATTTTTCAGGTATTTATTAACCGAACCGAGCAAATATTTGAAATTTTTAACCGAAACTGAATCGAAAAATTACTATTCGCGGATTATTCGAACACCCACCTATTATAAATTTATAGCACATATCAACTGGATTGTTACACTTCCCCAACATCAAAACTTGTTTTTGAACTCATTTACTCCAGAGATTCATATTCAAACAAGAAAATACACTCAATATTGTGGTAACGCATAACACAATCTGATTGAACAAGCAATATTATCAACAACAGAACCCATGAACTAAAGCACGAACAACCTTTAATAAGGACGACTCGAGTGTAGAGCAGCGAATGAGGATGAGGAGGAGCGAGGGTAATGAGACGTCTTCGCATCAGTCGGAGAAGGAGCGAGGGTAACGAGACGTCGCCGCATCAGTCGGAGAAGGAGAGAGGGTGAGGACGGAGCGACGGCGTGTTAGCGTCAGGCGAGCAGCGCGTCGCCGAGTCAGTCGGAGAAAGGAGCAGAGGTGAGGACGAGGGCTAGCACAGAGCAACGACGCACCGGTGTCGGCGGACGAATCCTCAACCCTGAGAGCAGTGAAGCGTGAAGAGTGGAATCAATATTGGGAAGAATTGGAGAATGGAGATGGACGAGCGGCGGACAGGAGTGGAAGAGTGAAATACCATTTGGGGATTAGGTCAGATCTTTGGCTGCACGATTAGGTTAGATTCATTAGATACACTGTATTTATTTATTTGAATTATTGTATTTCATTAGATTAGATTACTGAGTAGAGATTAGGTTTATATAATTCGAATTTTGAATATATGAATATATTTTTAAAAAATAATAAATAATATACGGTTCGGTTCGGTTAACCGAAGGAAAAAATCTTAAAAACCATAACCGAACCGAACCGAGCAAATACTTGTACTGAAGTACTTGTAATCGAACCGAATCCCTCGGTTAATCGAAAATTCGATTCGATTTCGATTCGTATCAATGGATCAACGGTTCGGTTCGAATTTTTTGACCATCCCTATATGTGATGTGATGGTTGTGAGTTTGAATTTATTAATTGTAGTATTTTTAAAATTTAAATATATTTATTTATTTATTGATGTGATATGATGGGAATAAGTTGAGTGGTTTATGTTAATTATTTCTTAAAATGGAAATGAGACAAAAGAGTTGAGACGGATAAAAAAAAGTGAAACATAAATAATGGAATATAATTTACACAATTATTTATTTATTTATTTATTTTTACGAAGCTGAAGCCTAAGAATACGTTAAAAAAAAAAAAGGACCAAAATCAAAGGGGTCCAAACCAAGAAATGAAAAATAAAAAAGTAAATAAACTAGAGTCTAGGAAGCCAGACTCCAAGTGCATTTGCAACCTACACCCCTCAAGGGATCCCTTCAAGGTGTTGACTTTTCCGGATGATAGAAGCGAAGGGATGGAAATGCTTCCATTTATGGAGTAAACGAATTGTTGTCATTCACTCGGTGTAACAACAATTCCTCCTAATCCTCTCTTGCACAACAAACTCCAAACCAATTGCCGGGGCAGGATAGCCCAACAAAAAACACTAGACACGTTGCCAAGAAGCCACAACCACCCCCACTTCCATTGGCCGGCAGCATTCCTAACAACAAATCCAAACCCCACACCACCGATATTGTCGAAGGAGGTACCTTCAACGTTAAATATCAAATCCATTTTATAGGATTACCTAATTTTAGATGAAAAATAGTTTCAAGTTACTTTAATTTTTTTTTTATTTTAAAAAACACATTTTTTTACTAGATTTGCTTCTTTTTTTTTTGTCTCCATATTAAAGACCACCGTATTTATAATTTATGTCTTCTTCATCCTATTTGTAATTTATATCATTTACCTTGTTAATTTATGTAATATGAACTTTTACTTTCTCTTTATCAATGAGCGAACATCAATTGCCATTTTTTTTTACAAAGAAAATCTAATAGCAGAACATAAATATCTATCGTCTTATTGTTTGTTTTTTTTTCTTTGCTCGCATTCTTTGGGCGTGTCAAAAAAAATATTACTTCCTCAGTTTTTTTTAAGTGTAACATTTCTCATTTGCACGTATACCAATGCACATTTTCAATGACTAATAACTCAAATTCGGTACAAGTAAAAATTCTAACAATTTGATATTTAAAAACTACAAGATGAGACAAATCCAACAAGATTTCACTTCACTATATTTTGTCTTCTATAACTATAACAAAAGTATAAGTCATGGTGTTATAATGAACAGTAAAAAAAGTCAAAATGTTATACTTAAAAAAAAAACGGAGGGAGTACTTCATCTATCCCAACTAACCTATTTTATTTGACTTCTGCACACAATCCAACGTATTTTTTTAACCGTTTATATCTCAAAATATATACAACTATAAATTATGTAAAATCTACGATTAGACGAATCTAACCAGACTCGATTCGTCTATTTAAAATTTAATTAAAATTAAACAATTAATAATGTGAAAAAAAAAAAACCAGAGACAATTATTAGGAGGGAGGGAGTATACATCAAGACTGGCTCACTCGACTCCTTTGCTCAAATTATCTTTTCAGCCTAGTAGTGACTAGTAATAACCAATAATCGAAACCCCAAAATTATTGCAGTGTTAAAAAAACAAACAAACAAATCAATGAAAGAACCTGTCGAGATTGTCGTTTACTTTGTCACATTGGGTGCGCAGATACAACATATACATGGGTCCAATACATTTTCGGTCTTCCATTTGCTTTTTTAACTAAAATAAAACAATTTGAATTTTATTATGCATGCATGTATAATAGATACATGCATCTGTGCATGTCTTGACTATTAAGCAAGCAGTGAAGAAATCAAACTGAACTTCTCATTCTAATTCTTATCTGTAAAATAGCGATGTATCAGTTCTATAAATACATGTATTGATAGTAGTTGCAATTAGATTTGTAGCTCTCGACTTCTGAACATTAATATACTCTCTCCTCTCTACTCTATTTTCAACTTTGCGTATCTGTTTTATGTGTTGGCTTTCATAGCTAATATATCTACTTAGACACCCCACATATACACAAATATAATTCTGTACATACCATCACACATAGCCGTTTATATATACAAATATTATTAAATATCACAACACGTTATCAGCACGAGCTACGAACGGAGCTCTGCCGGAATTTCTTTGAGGTAATATTTTGTATTTCAATAATTCTATTATGGCTAACTTGGCAAAGCAGAATTTCAGATCATTGATGATATCTGGAGATAATTATTTATCATGGAAAATGGATGTCGAAATCCATTTGGAATCTGTGGGTCTAGAAAAAATAATTGAAAAAGACAATCAGGCTTCAAGCCAAGACCGTGCGAAAGCTATGATTTTCATCCGCCATCATCTTGATTAAGGATTGAAAACACAGTATTTAACGGTCAGAGACCCAATTGAACTCTGGGAGAATTTATAAAAAAGATATGATCATTTAAGATTAATTAATCTCCCTCGAGCCCAGTATGACTGGTTACACTTACGATTCCAGGATTTTAAATCAGTAAATGATTACAATTCTGCTCTGTTTAATATCGTATCACAATTAAGACTGTGTGGTGAAACAGTTACTGATAAACAAATGATAGAGAAGACATTCTCTACATTCCACACCTCCAATTCGGTATTAGCGCAACAATACCGAGCAAATGGTTTCACTGAATATTCTGATCTGATTACGTTTTTGTTATTGGCTGAAAAGAATAATGATTTATTACTAAAAAATCATGAAATGAGACCAATTGGCAGTAGTCCATTGCCAGAGGCACATGTGACTGAATCTTCCAGCCGTGGTCGTGACCGTAGTCGTGGCCGGGGTCAGAGATCTCGTGGTCGTAGGTATAACCGAGGCCGTGGGAAAAATTATTTCCGCAACAATGTTTATATTAGGCCCACGACAGACACACGTAATCAGAATCAGGGCAATACCAGAGGTGATGTCCAAAAACAGAATTATGAAGAAACAAAATGCGATAGATGCGGCCTAAAAGGGCACTGGTACAAAAATTGTCGTACCAGAGATCATTGGGTGAAACTTTATCAAGATTCCCAGAGGGAAAAAGGAAAAAGGGTGGTTGAAATAAACCATGTTGACAGAATGAATTCTGAGGAGAATATGCCCAATATCCCAGAATTTCAAGTTGATGATTTATATAATGATTTGGTTTAATTGTTATGTTGTATTATTATTTTCATGACGCTTTGAACTTCTGTATCTGTCTTTACTTTTGCATGTGTGCTATATTATTGTCTATGTATTGTAATATATTACTTATGTTAAATCTTGTTTTAATATTAATTATATCTTGTTTTAATTACAGCAAAATGGGGAATTATAAAAGTGATAATATATGTCTTATTGATAGTGCTTCAACGCACACGATACTAAAAGACATAAGGTATTTTTCCAATTTAAAAATGGGAGATACAAACATAAACACAATATGTGGTAGTGCAAATATTATACAAGGAATTGGCACAGCCAACCTTATTTTCCCAAAGGGAACAAAATTAATTGTGAAAAATGCACTCCTATCTCCCAAGTCTCGAAGAAATCTATTAAGTTTTAAAGATATCCGAGAAAATGGGTATCATCTCGAGACATCGACTTCAGAGAATGTTGAATATTTATTAATTACAAATACCACTCGTGGAAAGAAATATGTATTGGAAAAATTACCAGCTCTGTCTTCTGGATTGTATTTTTCAAAGATAAATACAACTGAAGATTATCACTTAGACCACAGGTCTAATATTCCCCAAATAATCCAGAGGTTTATTGATAGCCAGAGGCCCACTAATATATATCATCCCAAAATAGGCCAGAGGTCTATTGAAAGCCATAGGCTTAATGATGAATATATGATATGGCATGATCGCCTAGGCCATCCTGGCTCTACGATGATGAGGCGAATTATTACAAATAGTCATGGCCATTCATTAAAGGGACAAAAATTGCTGCAACATAATGATTATATATGTGTTGCTTGCTCCCAAGGAAAATTGTCCAAACATTCACCAACAAAAGTGGGAACTGAAATCCCTAGTTTTCTTGAAAGAATTCAGGGTGATATATGTAGACCTATAGATCTACCATGTGGACCATTTAAATATTTTATGGTGCTAATTGATGCATCAACACGATGGTCCAATGTATCATTATTATCATCTCGCAACCATGCGTTTGCAAAATTACTTGCTCAAATTATTAAATTACGAGCACAATTCCCTGATTATACAATAAAAAATATCCGACTGGATAATGCTGGTGAATATTCATCCCAGAGGTTTGATGAATACTGCATGTCAATTGGCATTACGGTTGAGCATCCTGTTGCTCATGTCCATACACAGAATGGACTTGCTGAATCGCTTATAAAGCGTTTACAATTAATTGCCAGACCATTATTAATGAGATCTGGATTGCCATTGACAGCTTGGGGGCATGCAATATTACATGCAGCAAAATTGGTGCGGATAAGACCGACACATTATCATGAATACTCATGAACCCAATATATCCCATCTCAGAATATTTGGTTGCGCAGTATATGTCCCGATTGCACCACCTCAGCGCACAAAGATGGGTCCCCAACGTAGATTGGGAATATATGTCGGGTATGAATCACCATCGATTATTCGATATTTCGGACCATTAACTGGTGATTTATTTACTGCGAAATTCAAAGATTGTCATTTTGACGAATCTCATTCCCCGACATTAGGGGGAGATAAAAATCAACCAAAGAAAGAAAAAGAAATCAACTGGAAAACACTGTTAGATTTCTTTGATCCTCGTACAAATGATTGTGAACTAGAAGTACAAAGAATTGTACATTTGCAGAATATTGCAAATCAATTGCCGGACGCATTATGTGACTTTAAAAGAGTAACAAAATCTCCTATACCGGCAGCAAATGTTCCAATCAAAATTATTGTCCCGGAGGGACCAATTACAAGTGCCAAAGATGAATCAACTGCACGCTTGAAACGTGGTAGACCACCAGGTTCCAAAGATAAAAATCCTCGAAAGAAAAGAGGATTACAAATCATTGAAAGTGACAAAATTACAGAAAATATTCCAGAGGAAAAAGAAGCTCTTGAAGAGCAAACAACTCCAGAGGAGCATGAACTTGCAACTCCAGAGGAACATGAAATTGAAAATAATGAAATATCAATTAATTTTGTCACAAGCAGAAATATTTGGAATCGAGATGCAATTATCATAGATAATGCATTCTCATACCATATAGCACTTGACATCATAAACGATGACAAGGAGCATGAACCAAAATCGGTTGATGAATGTCGGAAAAGAAAAGATTGGCCAAAATGGAAGATGCAATCCAATCTGAATTGGATTCCCTGGCTAGACGAAATGTGTTTGGACCGATTGTCAAAACACCAGAAAATATAAAGCCAGTTGGATACATATGGGTTTTTGTAAGAAAAAGAAATGACAAAAATGAAATTGTCAGATACAAAGCGAGACTAGTCGCCCAAAGGTTCTCACAGAGACCCGGATTTGATTATGATGAAACATATTCCCCTGTAATGGATGGAATAACATTTAAATATCTTATCAGTTTAGCAGTCCATCAAAATCTTGAAATGAGATTAATGAATGTTATTACTGCGTATCTATATGAAAATTTAGATACAGATATCTATATGAAGGTCCCAGAGGGATTAAAAATGTCAGAGACATATGAATCAAATCCTAAACATATGTACTCCATCAAATTACAAAAATCCTTATATGGATTGAAACAATCCGGGCGAATGTGGTATAACCGACTTTAGTGAATCTTTGGTACAAGAGGGTTATACAAATGACCCAATCTGTCCATGTATTTTCATTAAGAAAAATGGACAAGAGTTTGTAATAATTGCAGTTTATGTTGATGATCTCAACTTAATTGGAACTCCAGAGGAGCTCCAAAAGGCTGTTGAATACTTGAAAAAGGAGTTTGAAATCAAAGATTTTGGTAAAACCAAATCATGCTTTGGTCTGCAAATTGAATATTTAAATGATGGAACTTTTGTTCATCAGACAGCTTATACTCAGAGAGTATTAAAGCGATTCTATATGGATAAAGCACATCCATTGAGTACTCCAATGGTCGTAAGGTCACTTGATATAAAAAAGGATCCGTTTAGACCACAAGAGGATGGTGAACAAATTCTTGGAGCAGAGGTCCCATATTTAAGTGCTATAGGTGCTTTAATGTATCTCGCAAACTGTACTAGACCAGATATATCATTTGTAGTAAATTTATTAGCGAGATTTAGTTCATCTCCTACAAGACGACATTGGAATGGAATTAAACATATATTTCACTATCTCCAAGGAACTATTGATCTTGGGTTATTTTACCCAAATAATTCTCGTTATGAAATAATCGGCTTTGCTGATGCTGGATATTTATCAGATCCACATAAAGCCAAATCTCAAACTGGCTATGTTTTTACTTGTGGCGGTACTGCAATTTCATGGAGATCAATGAAGCAGACATTGACTGCTACTTCCTCAAATCATGCTGAAATTTTAACAATCCATGAAGCCAGTCGAGAATGTGTATGGTTGCGATCTTTGATGCACCATATATTGAAAAATTGTGGCATAGCTACTGAAGAAAAAAATACCCCCAACAATACTATACGAAGATAATGCAGCTTGTATAGCGCAATTGAAGGGAGGGTATATTAAAGGAGATAGAACGAAATATATTTCACCAAAATTTTTCTTCACTCATGATCTACAGAAAAATGGTGAAATAGATGTGCAACAAATCCGTTCTGCTGATAATCTTGCAGATTTGTTTACCAAGACATTACCAACGGCAACATTCGAGAATTTGGTAAAAAATATTGGGATGCGCTAACTAAAGAATCTCAACTGATGTTTCGATCAGAGGAAGAAGTAAACATACAAGAATAATGTACTCTTTTTCCTAACTTGGATTTTTTCCCATAGGGTATTTTCCAAGTAAGGTTTTAACGAGGCATATTCTTTGTATAGAAGACATACAAGAGGGAGTACTATACATGCATGTATAATAGATACATGCATCTGTGCATGTCTTGACTATTAAGCAAGCAGTGAAGAAATCAAACTGAACTTCTCATTCTAATTCTTATCTGTAAAGTAGCGATGTATTAGTTCTATAAATACATGTATTGATAGTAGTTGCAATTAGATTTGTAGCTCTCCACTTCTGAACATTAATATACTCTCTCCTCTCTACTCTAGTTTCAACTTTGCGTATCTGTTTTATTTGTTGGCTTTCATAGCTAATATATCTACTTAGACATCCCATATATACACAAATATAATTCTGTACATACCATCACACATAGCCGTTTATATATACAAATATTATTAAATATCACAACAAATTTTCAATTTTCCTTCATTTTATTCAAATTTGGGGGTGCCGTAATATCTAGAGAGAAATAAACCCAGCAGTTTTCATTTTCCATTTTATTTTATTTTTTTTTAAAAAAAGCACAATAATATGTGTATATTGGTTTAGGGTTTATTCTGCACATAGCTTCTGGAAGTTTTTGAGAGCTTTGATAAGCTTTAGCTTTTGTTTCAAAACAATAGTCCCATTCTGCACACTAGCTTTTAAAGGCTTTAGCTGCGAATTGCAGCTCCGAAAAACTCTACAATCAGAAGCTATGATCAGTAACTTTTGGGAGCTTTTGGAAGCTACTTTCCAAATTTAATTAATTTTTCTCTTCAAATTATAATTTTTGACAGCTACAGCTACTTGTACCTAACACTTACGCAGGAACTGATAGCTACAGCTCCCACAGCTCCCAACAGCTATAGCTACCTATAGCTGCAGCTCGCAACTACAGTTGTAATGACCCGATTAATTTAACTCGGGCCGTGTATTTTATTTATCCGGTTGTAAATGTGTAGCCCAACACCCGGGTGTGGCCCAAATGAGTTTTAGTAGGTTTTAGGGTCATTTGGACAGATTTCAAAAATTGGAAAAGGGGAGAAAGGCCGATCGGCCATGGAAGAGAAAAAGAGGGAACTTTGGCTTGTTTGAATCATCGCGTTTTCTTGAAGATAGACTAATTGGTTGTTAGTAAGTGTTTCCCATCATCTCCCCCTTCGAATTGATATTTATTTCGCTTGAAATGGTTGTGAGTTGGGGAGGATTTGCCAATGTTAGGTTTTGGTGTTGTTTTGATTGATTTTGATCGATTGAGGCTTGGATTGGACAAACCGGAGGTTGTTTATTGTTGGAAGATATCAGGCAAGGGTTAAGTTGCATTTATTTACGTGTTGGGGGTGTAACGGGGGTGATTTTCCAGCGAAAATTGCCGAAATCCGACTGGACAGTCGAAAGGGACGGAGCGCGCGCTCGTGGTGCGCTCCTGGGGGTAAAACGCGCGCTTGGTGGCCTGGCAGCGCCAGGTCGCGCGTGGGTTGCGCGCTGGCGGGCCGGGTGCGCGACGGAACCCTGTTTTGGTCCGTTTTATGCGATTTCGATATCTAAATATTTAAATTCTTGCTCTAGGATTTGTCTAAACATCTTCCAATATATTATTTATTATTGAATAGCTTAGAAGAGTTGTTGAATAATGATATGTCGATTATTTCTTGTTTGATGAATTGTGAGGTTATGCCTTAGCCTAGGGCCTATGTTTAATTATCTAATGCATTGAGAACCATGTGAACCTAGTGTTAGGTGTTGAATCATTTTTGTTATATTCGCATATGCATGCATTGGTATTGATGGTTATGAACCCGATGGGTTGTTATGATGATCTGTTTGAGGCAGCCTTCACCGGTGTTGTTGAGTCCCGATGATCCTGCGGTGTGTATGATATGGCTGTTATTGCCTGTGATTTGATTGTTATGCCTGTGATTTGTCTATTATACCTGTGATCCCTGCGGGGATGTTATATGTTACCCTATAACAGGTTAGAGTTGATGGTATCCTTACCCGTGGGTTCATACCGCCCGGGTTTTTAGGTGCCGGCTAGGCATACTCATCTGCATTTGCATATAGGATATATAGGTGTATGTTAGGCCATGCATCACGTGCATAATTGTGGTTAAAGCGCCGATATTAGACGATGTGATGTTTATTCTATTCTATTTATATTATGTTCTTTTATTTATATTAATATTTATTATTATTACATATTGTTTTCCCTTACTCTCCTGCACATAGCCCTTGCTCAGTACGTTGTACTGACTCATTTGCTTTTGTTTATTTTATAGATCCTGCTGGAGGCGCTAGAGCATGATTGGGTTTGGGATATTGAGATATCGCATAGATAGGACTTTCCTGTTTATATCATTATATGTGTTTATGTGATACTCTGTTGCTATTTATTATTTGGCATTTGGATTATTGTTAGTTGTGGCCTGTGAGCCTTACGTGCTTTACTTCTTAGGCTGGTAGCCCTATTGAGATATTGACATTTTGCCTGTTACTGCTTTCTGAGGCTTGTAGCCTGAATAGATTGCTGGGATTTTCGCTATTATTGTTATTTGAATAATGTTGAGGCTTTTTCGTGCCTATGTGTTATTATTTGTTCTAGCTTCCGCATTTAATTTGATTATTCAGATAATTACTTTAGGTTTTTACTCAGCCTTGTACTAGTTGTTTTAAATTAGCTGGCCACTAGTTTATGATAGTTAGTACAGCGGTAACGGTTGCAAAAATCAGGTTTGAATTTTCAAGGCGTTACAGAGTGGTATCAGGGCCTGTGTGCTCTTTTATTATATTAAAATTTGTGTAGACATAGGTGGTAAGATGTGTGTGAGATACATATAGTGTAGAATTGCATTCTTATTATTTATTTTCGTTGAGTTTTGCACATACCATGTTGAGCCATAGTTGGGGAATTGTGGAAGAATAATGGTACTCCAGTCAGGATCCTTGTGACTTCACAGTCATTGAGGACTGTGAATACATTTATTTATTTATTTAATTTATTATATTCATTATTCTGCTCTCAGTTATTCATGATATTATGTATTTTGGTGATTTCTGCTAACATTGTTTGTTAATGTTGCAATCTAAGTTGGCTGAATAGGTTAGAAAGGCCTCATGGAAAGCTTGGGCTATTCGAATGGAGATCCAAGCGGGATCAATCTCTTGAATAGTGTTTAGATGGGTTTGAGGTACCCTAGAGAGTGAGATGGGGTACCGAGCAGGTCTCTCTAGTGCAATAACCAACTGGGGTGATTTAGACATTTGCAGTCCATCTGCATGCGAAGGATGGTGGAAACCCATTTTTAAGCTATGCCAGTGATGGTATGGTCGGGCTGGAGAGAATAATGATGTAGTGGGGCATATAATTGACATGAGCCAAGGCAAGGCAAGGCAAGGCGACTGTCTTGCATGTCGAGATCGGTAACATGAGGGAACCGACTTCACTTGTGATGAGCGGCTGACTTAGGAAGGTTTGTTAAGCTTGGCATCTTTTAGTGATGGAAACGCTATGTTGATTGATAACTTTTTGGTGCGTGTGTAATTCTTGTATCGTGGGTGGTTCTTCTTGACTCTCTGGTTCAAAGACAAACTCGTTTCCCTGTTATGGGAATTATTTGTGTTGTTTTTGTGTTGCGGTTACTGTGTTTGACTTTGGAGTCTCATGTTCATTCGAGACTCTGAATTCCATTCCTAAGCATGGAGTAGGTACTATTACTGTTGCGAAACATTATGCCTTAGTACTGTGCGATTCGGAAGCCTCGTGTTCTTTCATGGCTTTGCAATTTCTGCGGGAGCACGGAGTAGGACCGTTGGTGCCCTACTAGATGCCAGTTTCTTTACCTTCGGGTAATATTTTTCGAAGTGATAATTTATGGCAAGAGGCTGTGTTGAGCATCGAGAGTCGTGAATTCAGGGCTGACCTGGTGGTCTTTAGCCTGGTTGATTTTGACGTACTATTAGGCATGGATTGGCTGTTTTGCCATCGTGTTGTGCTTCATTGTGGTGCCCCACGAATATCATTTCGGGATTCTTTGGGGGTAAGTATGTTTCTTATCGACCTTATTTTATTCCACCTGTTATTAATGTGGTTTATGTTGCTTCATTATGTGAATTGATGCGCATGGGTTACTCTCTTTCCCTGTGGCAAATGAGAGATCTTCGAGCAGAGATTTCATCTGCTTCGTGTGTCCTGTTGTATCTGAGTTCGGAGATGTATTTCCCAGCGAAATTCCGGGTCTTCCACCTACTCGGGAGATTGATTTTACCATTGAGTTGATGCCTGATGCAACTCTTATTTCTAAGGCTTCTTACCGTATGGCTCCTCTGAACTGAAGGATTTGAAGGATCAGTTGAATGAGCTTGCCAGTAAGGGGTATATTCAGCCGAGTAGCTCACACTGGGGAGCTCCTATATTGTTTGTTAAGAAGAAAGATTGATCGATGAGGATGTGCATTGACTACAGAGGTTTGAATCGGATCACTGTGAAGAACAAGTATCATTTACCTCAGATTGAGGATCTGTTTGATCAGTTGAGAGGAGTAAGTGTGTTCAGTAAGATTGATTTGAGATCGGGCTACCATCAGATAAGCGTGGCGGAGGCTGACAGGCCTAAGACAGCTTTCAGGACTCGTTATGGACACTTTGAATGGTCATGCCTTTTGGTTTGACTAACGCACCGGCGATCTTCATGGATCTTATGCATAGGGTATTCCCACCCCTGCTAGATGTGTGTGTGGTTGTGTTTATAGACGATATTCTGGTTTATTCGCCGACTCGTGAGGCACACGTGGGTTACTTGAGAACAGCTTTGAACACATTGCGAGAGCATAAGCTGTATGCTAAACTCTCTAAATGTGAGTTCTGGTTGGAAAATGTGTCTTTTTTGGGACACATTGTTTATGGTGAGCGTATTTCAGTTGATACTGCTAAGGTGGAAGATGTATTAAAATGGCAAGCCCCAAAGAATATGGAGGAGATTCAAAGTTTCTTGTGTCTTGTTGGTTATTACTGCAGATTTATTGAGGGGTTTTCTAGTATTGCTAGACCCCTCACAAGATTGTTCAGAAAGGATATCAGATTTCGGTGGGATGATGATTGTGAGCAGGCATTCGAACTTCTGAAGAAGAAGTTACAGAGGCACATGTTTTGGTAATACCTGATGATTCAGGTGAGTATGAAGTTTTCACGGATGCAGCACTTAAGGGTTTGGGATGTGTGCTGATGCAGAATGGTAAGGTGATTGCTTATGCATCTCGACAGCTTAAGCCACATGAGCAGAACTACCCGACTCATGATTTGAGATTGCAGCGGTAGTTCATGCTCTGAAAATCTGGAAGCACTACCTGTATGGGGCTAAGTGTAAGATTTACTCAGATCATAAGAATCTAAAGTGTTATACACATCAGATCATATGAGTGGAAGACAGAGAAGGTGGATGGAATTGTTGCAGGACTATGATATTGATATTCAAAATATTAAGGGGAATGCGAACCGAGTGGCGAATGCTTTGAGTAGGAAAGAGTATGACAGTGGCATATTTGGGGGTGATGCCTATGTGGCGCAGAGAACTACTTGGACTCGAGGTTCAGGTAGTTTTTTCTGGCTCTGTTCAGCATACCTTAAACATGTTAGTCACAATATCTTTCTTGAGTGATGAGATATTCGCTAGTCAGCATGATAGCGGAGAGATGGCGGTTTTGAGGCAGAAAATTCAGGAGGGTAAAGCTCCTGGTTTCAGAATTTATGGTAAGGGAATGTTGAGGCATGGTGATAGATGGTGTGTTCCTGAGTGTTGTGATGACCTGGAAAAAAAAGTTATGAATGAGGCTCACCCTACCCCTTATTCTCTTCACCCAGGGGGTCACGAAGATGTATAAAAAGACATCCGACCGACCTATTGGTGGAACAACATGAAGAGAGATATAGTTGACTATGTAACTAAGTGTACTACATGCCAACGGGTGAAGGCCAAGTATGTGAGGCCGATGGGTATGCTATAGCCATTAGCGATTATGGAAGTGAGAATCAATTTCCATGGATTTTGTGACGGGATTGCCTCAGACTGTGAAGAAGATGGATGCTATTTAAATGGTGGTTGATCGATTGACTAACAGTGCATTTTTCATACATATGAAATTGACGTGGAGTATGAGCCAGTTTTTACAAGCTAATGTTCAGCATGTCGTTAAGAGGTTTGGACTCCCAAGGAGATAGTGTCTGATCGGGAGTCCAGGTTCTGTCCAAAGTTTGGATGGATGTGCAGAAAGCTTTTGGCAGGCACATTAGCATGAGTAGTGCATCGCATCCTCAGTCAGATGGTCAGATAGAGCGGTCCATTAGGACACTAGAGGATATGTTGCGAGCTTGTGCACTTGACTTCCAGGGAAGTTGGTAGAATCATCCCAGTTTGGTGGAATTCAGTTACAATAACAGTTATCATGCGAGTATTGGTATGGCTCCATTTGAGGCATTGTATGGAAGGAAGTGCATGAGTCCTTTATGTTGGAATGATCCAGCTGATAAGGTGAATGTGGGTACTGAAATGATTGAGCAGACTATTGAGTTAGTGAGGATCATTAGAGACCGTATGAAAGAGGCTCAGGACAGACAGCAGAGCTATACTGATTAGCCTCATCGTGATGAAGAGTTTGGGGTTGGTGATAGGGTACTTTTGTGGGTATCGCCTATGGAAGGGGTACGCCGGTTCGGTAAGAAGGGCAAGTTGAGCCCGAGATATATTGGACTCTATGAGATTGTTGAGAGGGTTGAGAAAGTGGCATATCGGTTGGCGTTGCCAGCGGAGATGGGTCGAGCCCATGGTGTTTTTCATATCTCTCAACTCAGAAAGTTTTTATATGATCCATCTAAGATTATTCAGCCTGACGAGGTTGAATTGGATGCTAGTCTTGAGTATGAGGAGTATCCAATTCGGGTGATTGATGCAAAGGGGAAAGTTCTGAGGCACAAAACCATTTCGATGGTTAAGGTGTTGTGGTCTAGGCATGGTGCTGAAGATGCTACTTGGGAAACCGAAGAGTATATGAAGCTGAAGTAGCCAGACTTGGACTTGACTCCTTTGCAATGAGGTCACACCCTTCCCTTGTTGTTGATCATGTTATTGATTATGCATTTCGGGGACGAAATGATCGTAAGGGGGAGGAATGTAATGACCCGATTAATTTAACTTGGGTCGTGTATTTTATTTATCCGGTTGTAAATGTGTAGCCCAACACCCGTGTGTGGCCCAAATGAGCTTTAAGTAGGTTTTGGGGTCATGGACAGATTTCGAAAATTGGAAAAGGGGAGAAAGGCCAATCGGCCATGGAAGAGAAAAATGGGGAACTTTGGCTTGTTTGAATCATCGCGTTTTCTTGGAGATCGACTAATCAGTTGTTAGTTAGAGTGGCTTTATATGGGAAAGTATTCCCTTAATTGGTGGGAATACGATCGGAGGCGTGATTCCGGATTTTCCTGAATCAACGTTCGGGGGAATTGCATCCTCATACTTATCGAGAAATGCCCATGTTGTCCTCCTCTGACTCGGTATCGTAGATGAGTTCTCCCCAACTACTCGCCATTTCCTCCTCAGAATTTTGAGGAGTCACGGATTCCATGCATGCCATGATTGCCTTTGGCTGCCTGAATTCATCCGCGTATGGCCTTGTTGATCCAGCGGTGTTGTTTGCGTTCATGCCCCCCGGGTCCGTTGTCGGACTTTTAACGGGCAATTTGAAGGACTTCGGGAATTTGATGGATGACACCGCCATGGTCACTTTGGGGAAAGGTTGTGCATCGATCCCCATGGTTCTCGCTTTCAACCTTCCGGATTGGATTGCCTCCTGGATAGTTCTCCGAACTGTATACAATCCTTCGTACTGTGTGAGAAAGTGTTGTGCCACTTACAGTACATATGTCCGTTGATTTTTTCTTCCGTGGCCAATTTCTAACCTGGAGGAAGTCGAATCTGATGCTTCTCATATAGTGCATCAAAGATCTTCTCAGTCTTTGATACGTCGAAGCAAAAGTTCTCTTCTGCCATAGGTTTGGCGTACTCATTCTTCATAGGCCTTGCGGCCTTTGGTTTCAACTCGGTGCAAACAAAGTGTTTGCCCCGAATAAGTTCGGCGGCCATTTGATCTGCAAGTTCAGCCTCTTGATTACAGGCCTCCTCTAGATCACTGTCACTATCCACATGTATGGTATCGACTTGGTACGGTCTTTTCTTTCTCTCCCCTCTACCTTTTGATTCCTGGGTCTCTTTTAATAGAGACCCGACTTTCATCGTTTTAGTGGATAAGGTTTCCAGGTAATCAATGTCCAAGGGGGTTAATTTCTTCCTGACAGGAAGTTTCATGTTCCTAACCGCTATGTTGGTTATTTCCTTTTCGGAAATAGCGGTTGTACACTTCCCTTTCTGTTGCCGTAACAACTCAATGAACTTAACCGTTGGTTCATTGTCCCTCTGCTTGGTTTCTAAAATCTCGACCAACGTAACCTTTGGTTGTCGATTACAGAACCGGGTACGAAACGCTTCCTTTAACTGCTGCCATGTGGCAAATTCGCCTGCCGGCAGACCAACAAACCATGAAAAGACAGTTTTCGTCAGTGAGGACAACTGCTTCCATTGGAACTGATTCCGGCCCAACTCCCCTAATTGGGTAAGGAAGCGGCCGATGTGTTCCATAGTGGACGTCTCGTCTTCTCCTGAAAATATTGAGAAGCCGGGTATTCGCGCGCCATGTGGTAAAGGGTTATCTTCATACACGTGTGGCAGAAACGACTTTTGATACACAGGCCTGTGGGTCTCTGGGACGTTTAACCCTAGCCTTCACAACATGGTTGATAAGTGATCTTCTCCCATGTGCACCCATTGTGGCTCCGGTTGGCCTGGTGTCAATGGTGGTGGAGGAGGAAGGTTCCTCGGTGAAACTGGGTTTGGTCCCCGAACTTTCTGGTCTTGCCGGCGATAAGGCTGATTTTGAAATCCTTCCTGCCCGCCATTATTTTCCTGAGGGAAATTTCCGCCATAAATTGGCGGTGGTGGTGGCGTTGCCCCCCGAGTTATATTGACTCGGTTAGCGTCATGAAAACCCCCTAGAACCCTAAATTTGGGCAGCCTGACATGGACATTATTTTGTCCGTGGTTCTGGGGTGCGTTCAATCCGCTTCCACCCACTTGGTCAATCCTCGTTACGAGAATCTGAGGAAATTCCTGCACATGGTTGTGGACTTCTGCCGTGTTTTCTATCCTTACTGGTTGTGTAGCCAGGGCAGCCGTAAAAGTCATCGGTAGTCCCAAGGTTAATGGTGGTGGGGTCAGGCAAAAGGGCTGATTCTGAGGAAAACCTTGGCTTGCCTTGTGCATACCCCACGCCTTCATTGGTAGATACCAGGGATAGTTTGGCCCTTGGTAATAATACTGCCCTTGATTGGGCATTATTACGGGCGATGCTGGTGCGGTAACGTTGTTAGCCATTAGACCCGGAGTACTAAATTGCCCCTTTAACATAGCCTCCAGCCTTATTGCACAATATTTTCTAATGTCGCGGTTAGCCTTTCGAACATTCTCTCATCTAAGGAGAGTGTTAGGACGTTCGATGAACCAGGGGTCGTCGTTACTTGTCCTCCGGGAGGAACAATGAACGAATTCCCTGCTTCCGTTGTGTTTGCACGAGGGGAATGATCTCCTGATCCAGCCATACCGTTTGATATCTTCAGGAGTCGTCTCAAACGTTGGTACTGGCTTATTGTAGGCTTTTTACGAACCTCGCGGTTGCGTAAAGTGCACAATGGAGATCCTTATTGCTAGGAGGAGCTTGGTCTCCCACTGTGGTCGCCAATATGTTATGGCCGTTTCAGGGTAATGCTTAATCCTCTCGATGGAGCCTTCAAGATGGAAGGCGGGACGAGGACAGTCCCAGGGAATGCTTGGAACTAGAGCATCGCGAAATAAACTAAGGAAATGAAAGAAAGCAGTAAAGGAAAGCGGCAAAGAAAAGCAGTAAAGAAAGCATTAAGGAAAACAATAAATAAAAGTAAAGTACTGAAAAAGTAAAGACATTGTACTGAAATGTTTGGTGGTTGAGGAACCCAGATTACATCTTGAGTTCTAATATTTATACAACGTCTAATGCCTGTTCGTTGAGAGGCACCGGTTAGGGGAAATTGATAAGGATGAAATTCAAAAAAAGGGCTTCCCCGCCTTTATTATGGTACTGGCGTGCATAAGGCTTCCGCGAGGGTGAAGAGAGTCTTCGCTCGGGGTGGCGTCACCTCGTAACATACTGGAACCGCTTCTTCTAACTCGTGGTACTTGGGCAGTTATCGTACTCGGGTATGGCTTTCTCCGTTTTGCGCCATTATTTAGATAGGTTGGCTTGCTCGGATGATGTCCATCGCGGTCCATGGGCTGGTCTTGGGCTATCTTTTCCATATCAAGCCTAAAAATTGGGCCCTTATGTAAATTGGGGCTGGATATGTATGTGGGCTGGATTAACACAATTTTTATGTGTTAACAGGTATATGCGGTATGTGATATATTCGGTATTTTTCCCCAGCACTACTTTAAAGATTGACAAAAAATAAACTGGAAGGCTGCTTAAAATGGATTTAATCATACATAATCGCCCTGCTTGTGAAAGAATTCTGCAAGTGAAAACAAACTTCATTTGGACAAATTATTCAGTACATTATTTTTATGATTGATATCACAAATTACATGCAAATAAAATATAATATAATATATATTATTCTAAAATTATGTGATTATAGTTAAAAAATCTAACAAATCCTAAGTTGACAATATCTTTTTCTTATAAAAATTGTGATAAATTAGATCAAAATCAATCAACAAACAACAACAAAAAGTTAAAAGCACTTTTGCACATCCCCATCCGAAAACTTTTAACTATAAAACTTGTTTTTCTAAAAAAAATAAAATAAATAATCCAAATATCAAAATAGTAATTTACTTTTACTTTTGACTTATTAGAAAAAGAAAATCTATCAAAATTTGCCCTTAGTACAAATCTTCTAAACATAAAAAATAGAAGATCAACATTTTCAGAATATATGGTAAAATATTATAGGCCTACTAATATTTTTACAGTTGTAAATGAAACTTAAAAAAATTAAATAAATAGTAAAAGAAAAATGAAAAAGTAAATGATGCTAGCAGAACACATGAGTTTAAAGTAATTGGTGTTTAAATTTGGAAGCAGCAGTGGTTAATAGATTGATAAAATTAGCATAGATTGGGGAAAAATTGCAGAAAACGTCCATTTTCTTGTTGTTTTTGCTCGATCCGCTCCCTTCGAATTTTTGGCCCCTATTAGTCTGCTTCATTTGCTAATTAAAACCAAATTCTTCATAAACTCACTAATACAATGCAATTAGAGATTTAATCAAAAAATTGCCAAAAATATCTGTTTTCTTGACATTTTGTCCGAATTCACCAACTACAATCCTTGCAAATAATTGGCTCCAACTGTTGTGACAATTGCATCAAAATATATTATACTTTTATGCATTATATTTTGTTCTTTTTTTTGTTTATACAATCTACATTATACTGTCACAACTACAAGTAAGATGTTTTCAATGCATATCATATTCACGTGTCAAACATTAATAAACCTAATTAGATGCATTATATATTTTCATTACAATACCATCAAACATCGCTTCGAAATTAAATATCCCATCTGCGTCTTCCTTCAAAATAAAAATACATGCCAAACCAATGGCACTAAATCTTACTTATTATTACTTTTACTAATCACAACCTCCTTATTTCTAAATAAAAAATAAAAAAAATCAACCATGTTGGAATCTAGATGGGAGTTCAATACGTTGGAAATGATACTTCATTTCAATAATACAAAAAAATGGGAAATAATCAACTCCAAGCAATCAAGCTTCCAACATCTACCTACTTCATTTCTTTCAATATTTGAATGCTCTACAATTTATCCAATCTCTGAAATGACTCATTTACATTGACAATTTTCATACCCAATTCATTCTTTGGTTGGATGACGACTCCACTAGTTTGCCATTGAGCCCCCATTGGTTGTGTCGTTGGTTACATATTCATTTATGTTTTGAAGAAAAGCGTCGATTGAATATGTAATTTCGAATCTAATGCTTGATGGCATTATAATGAGAATATGTAATGCATCTAACTAGGTTTCTTCATGTTTGACATGGAATTATATGAGAATATGTAATGCTTGTAATTAGGTTTCTTCATGTTTAACATATGAATGTGATATACATTGAAAACATCTTATTTGTAGTTGCTAGCTCATCGCAAAGCTGCAAAAAAATATATTAGTCCTACGTCACAAAACAAGAATAAATGTAATGTATGGTGAGTAGGGTCGTCTCCCAAGGGATGCAAACAAGAATTTAATAAATTGATTATTTATAAAGTATATATAAATATAAATAAATGGGGGGATTTTCAATATTAACTAATCCTAAGAAATAAAATAAAAATCAAGAACTAAGCTAAGAATGCAAAAGACAAATTCCTCAAACTCCAATAATCAAGAAATCTAGCTTGGGTTTAAATTTCTATTTGGGACATATGGATCGATCATCAACCAAAAACAATGTTCATTTATTCAATGGATAAATTGGTTATAATTGTTCAACACGCGTTCACAATCAACTTTTCCTTACCTTATCGTTAGCCAAGGTACGACCATTAGCTAATTCCCTAATTGAAAGAGAACCCTAGGTACGACCATAGGATTTACAAATTCAATAGCATTACACACAAGAAAAGCCCAATTCAATATAATAAAATTCCTACGAAGACATGTTCAATATTGATTCCAATTTCCCCTAGAAGGTTCTCCTCTAGTTTACTACTCCAATCGAATTTCAACACAATTACGGATGAAGAAACTCAATATAGCAATGAATTCATAAACTAACATGTGGCCACAAAATTAACTCAAGAATTCTAACCTTGCAACATAGAGAAATTGGAAATACTCGTAACAAATGAACATTCAAAGTAAACCAAATCAAAGTTTCACAATTCAATATCCCAAAATTAATTCAATCCCAAACTAGACAAAACAATCTACTCACAATTCATGATAATTCCAACAAAACAAAAAGGATTCAACATCTCTAATCAAACTAAAGTTTTGAACGAGTGAATCACCAAAAACCAATGTGTGAAAGAATCCCCAGAATTGCTACAGGTTGGACGCTGCGTTGCTACCAAAATTGGTTGCTGCCTTCTTCGATATCTCTGCTGCTGTCCAATTCTCCAACAATTCAATGCCTTGGAATGCCCTAAACAGCTGCTGCTGCCCTGGGTTTTCTTCTACTGCCCGATGGAATTAAATGGTGGGATTATGGATGAGAATTGGTGAGGGATTGCTGGAAAAGATGATGGAAAAATTGGAGTGCAAGAATGATGATGAAATCTGGTCTCTCGTCTGGTATCTCGTATCTGCTATCTCCTGCAGCCGCCTTCAATCCCAATTTATAAATCCCAATTTGAGCAACAGCCATTCCCATCGTGTTTCTCCACTTCCTCCAAGATCGGGTCTTCAAGATCGTGTCTTTTCTCCACTCTAATCTGCAGCAAACGTGATTCCTCTTCTCCAAGTAACGAAATTTTAGATCCCCTTTGCATTTTAGTTAGAAAATATGCTCAGGCTTTTAATTTCACCCCCAAGGATCTTTTTGGAATTTGAGACACTTTTAGATGTGCTCCACAGCTGCGAACCAGACCTTTGGCGTGGGCACGCCTAACACTTGAAAATTGCCTGTCCAAGCATGAAAATGCACCTTACCTACAAATTCGCACATTTCATAAAATTAGTCAAATTCAAATCATTTTTACCACAATCCACAAAAATGTAGAGTTGAAATATGTACAAAATATCCATAAAACATAGCATATATCAACTCCCCCACACCTAATTCATGCTTGTGCTCAAGCATGTATCAAAACCAAATGTCAAAAGTGCATGCCAAACCAAGTATCATTCAACCATGTCAAAGTGTTATCAAAATTAAGGTATGCAAAGCCAACTATCCTCACAAAATGGGAAAATATATGAAGTGATCACACAACCTCAAGTGCTTAGGCTAATTTCACTCAATACGCATAGAGAACTATCACTCAATACGTATGGCCAAGAGAAACCAAAGTGCCCGACGAGTCTAAAGCTAGATGATTCTAAAAAAAAAGGGAGAGAGGAAGGGTCATCATCACTAGGAGAACAGATGGCCGAAAATAAAAAGGAGATGCACGATACCTGATCAGTCACAGGAGCTGACCCAGGAAGGGGAGAATGGGATGATCGCCTCCGAGTTTTAGGAGCAGGATCATCATTCGATCTGTTCGAACTCGGGGCAGCTTGCTTTCGGGTGGAGGTAGTAGTAGCCGCTGTGGCAGATGAAGTAGGTTGACGAGATAAAGGAGCCGACGTGCCTTCTTGCAGTCCAGTATCTGCGGAAAAGAATGAAGTGAGAGAAAGATTTGAAGAAAACAGAGAAAAGATAATGACGGATGTAAAGAAGGCTTACTGGGCGGAGGGACCAAAGGCTCATCCTCCTGGGAGGAGTATAAATAATCAGGGGCCAATTCAACAATGGAGAACATCATAATACCTAAGAAGCCATGGGAAACAAAGTGGGCTTGCAGATCAATGTCAAAATGGGCATGAGCAAGTGTTTTGCCCCACCAATCATCAAAACGTTTGATCGATAAACCAGGGCAAACATCGAAAGAACGAACTTCAAAATCACGAAGACGGATAGCCCAGGTTCGACAGGCTTACGACTCTCAGAGGCGCCAATTCCCTTGTAGTCCTTGTGGTATCTATTTGGGTCCCCATGAAGAGCAAAGACCACATCCTGAGCGAAACCAAAGTGGCGACTGACCAAATGAGGGTTGTAGACCTCGGAAAGAATGGAATGATTGGAAGGCACCACCGAAGAGCAATCAAAAATATGGCGAGGAACAATGCAGGCATTACAAACGTGGGCAACTGGTTTCGGCAGGAGCTGACCAAAAGGAGGAGTACTGATAGCCGAAATCCAACTGCCAGGAGCACCAACATAAGGGCAATCGGAGAAAGAGGCAGTAGACGATCTATTCATGAAATAATATATCCATTGAGTCACAGTCATATCAGGAAGGCAGACCCCAAGGAGGTCATTTTCTGAGGGAGGTACAACAATGGATGATTGGGCTCCAAGACCATAAATATCCCGGAAATGCCAAACCAACCATAAGTGAAGGAACCAAAGGGGGCCACGGGATCTGTCTGAATAACCATCAGCCCAACCCCGTACGTGGGTTGAAATACCGGCATATAAGTGGGTGAGAAAATAATCAACGAGAGGCAGACGATTCTTCTCAACAATCTTGAAGGCCAAAGGGAAGGCTTCGAGGACGACAGATTTGGCAGGAGCACACCAGAAGTACCTGCTAAGGAAGCACATCATGAAGGCCACAGGTTCTGAGGTATTGAGTTCATGGGAGGAAGAGTCACTACTATATTCAGCAATCCATTGAATATAGCTTAGCCTAGATGTAAAGCTAGTAGTATTCCGAGTCGGCTTCGCACAACTAGAAACCCCCAGGATGGAGTTCCCTAGAGAGGGTATGTCCAGGAGAAGTTTGACATCTTCGATAGTCGGGGTCATCATTCCCCATGGAAACCAGAAATAATTTACAGAAGAGTTCCAAAAGCATAAAAGCGCGAAGATAAGCTTGAGATCAGAGGGAAACGATCGAGCACTCAAATTAACCAGGTGGTTAATATTGGCAGCCTTCCAAGTTGCTTCGCAAAAAGGCCGCACTCGTTTATACCAATTGGAATATTCGTCGGTCACAGTCGGCCAAGTCCCAAGATTACCGAAAAGCTTCAGGGAAAAGTAATCCGAAACAGAGGGATTGTTTTCTGTTTGCCAAAGAAAGCAGAAACACAAGCATCGGCCTCCACGGAAGTCGCTAAAGGCCCAATAGTGGTGAAGCCCTCATCAGTAAGGCGAATGGAGGTCGTATCGGCAAAGGATTCTTCAATACTCTTGATCTTAGAAGAAAAATGGGAGAGAGTTGACTGCTCCATCCAGGAAATACCAGGACAAAAGAGGGATAAGAGCAAATGAGTAGCTTGGAGGAAGAGAACGCAGAGAAATGCGAAAGGAAGAAGATGGAAAGACGGACAATGATAGAAAGAAGAAATAACGAGACCCGTGGAGCATAAGAGATCGTGGCCGGATTCCCAGGGGGAGTTAACGCGAAAAAGGGGGGAAGGGAAAAAATCAGGTTTATTTGAGCTCTTTCCGGCCGGAAACATACCCAAGTAAAGGAATGCATCTGTTGTGGTCATCAAGGGTTGGGCCAGACGACTGGGCCAAAAGAAGCCCAACAGTGGATAGGGGAGCAAGAAAAGAAGAAGTGCCCAGAAAAACATGAATCCACAAGCCGAGGCAATCGGCCAAAAGCAGCCGAAAGGGGGGACCCAGAATCGGCCCATAAGGTAGCCGGAGAGCGGTTACCAAGCTCCGGCTATAAATAGGGCATGCCAAGCTCAAAATCAAGAGAGACCAATCCACCCCAAAATTTTCTTTATTCCAATTTTTTTTTTTTTTAATCTTTTACTGCTTTCCTTTACAAGCTTTCCTAAAATCTAGCTTAGTTGTTGGCGGTTATTTCTCCAAATCGGCCGTTGTTTCTCAACAACTGGTAGTTTGGTAGCTCTTTCCCGGATAATCAGCCGTTGTTTCTTAGCAACCGGTAGAATTCCGTCTGTATCAAGCTTTGTCATTTGAATATAGTGAAATTCAGTCAAGTTTGGGCGCGTTATTAATTTTCCGGACCTGTAATCGATTTGATTCTTTTCCGATAGCCTCCCTTGAGGAGAAAAAATGTCCTTGGCTAGTACCAGCGGCCAAACAATACCGCAGTATTGGCATGTCGGTATGTACTGATTTTTCGGTATGTCGGTATATACCGCGATACCGGTATATACCGCAATACCGGTAAGCTGGTATGTAGCGAATGTTCGGTTTGTCGGTCTATACCCAATACCGGTATGTCGGTATGTAGCAAATGTTCGGTATGTCGGTACATATCGCGATACGGTATGTCGGTATGTACTGAAAGTTCGGTATATCGGTATATACCGAACTTACCGAAATGTCGGTATGACAACATGAAAATGTTTCATACCGAAAGTTTCGGTAGGGCATCGGTACAAAGTTTTTCATACCGCAAATTTCGGTACGATATACGGTACGGTGAAATTTTTTCTGTATACTGTACCGACCCAACCCTACCTCTATCCCATGTTTTTTACTCCTTCCGTTTTTAAAAAATTGAAATGGATCCACCGTGCACGCAGTCCAATGCATGTTTTAAACCATTAATAACTCAATTTTGGTACAAGTATAAATTCTAAAAGTTCGATATTTAAAACTACTCGACGAGACGAATCTAACAAGATCGCACTTGTCTATATTTTAACTTGTATAACTATGATAAAACTTTAAGTCAAAATGCGTTTGTGAATAGTGTTAAATTTCCAAACGTTACAACTATCGGAAAACAGAGAAAATATTATTTTATGATTTTGTGTGGCATTGACTCATTATAACACCATTAAAGCTCTTCTAAAAAAAATTATAACACCTTTGGTTGTTATCCGGTGACTTAGAAAAATAAAGCCTTTGGTACTTGAGCTTTTACTAACACCATTAAGAGTGTGTTTGGATAAGCTGCAAGAAAATAAATTATCTGCTTATTGTGTTTTCAAAACGCAAATAATCAGTTTAACCGCTAAAAAAAGGTGCTGCAAACCTGATTATTTGCATTTTTGAAAATGCAATAATCAAATAATCTATTTTATATCGCTAATCCAAATACCATCTAAATTTATTTAGTTCACTTTTTATACATTTGGTCAAATATCAATGAAATTATCCTGTGTCATAATTTCAAATAATGGACAAGAGTGTACTTTTACTCTCAGTTTATAAATGTGCTTTCCCCCCTTGACTCAAACTATTCAACAATTTCAAATTTTATAATCTACACGGAATAAAAGAAGTACCATTATTATTATACTATAATTTTGAGATAATCTACACTGAATAAAAGAGCAGCTATCATTATAATTTAAAATGGTGGAGAAATTCAAATAATAGTTCATTATAATCTATGAATGTACCAAACCCAGATGCATATTTTAAGTAGAATTCATCACATAATCATTCTTATTATTAACAAAAATTATGAAGTGATTTTGATAATTATGCATACCACATACTAAGTGGGTGTTTGTTTATGCGTTTTGGGACATATTATTTGATTATTTTGTTTGCAAATAATCAGTTAATTCTATTTGTGTACTAACTTCCAATAATCTAGCTTATCCAAAAGAAACTTCCAATAATCTATTATTTACGTTTTGAGAGAATGAAAACGCTATTTTCGTGCAGCTACATTTTGGTACTGCAAGAAAATTGCATTAGCCAAAAATAAAATTTATCATATTGTTGCCTTTTGAGACAATGAAAAACACAAATCCAAACACTTTTTAATGATTACCTGAGTATTGCGATTTATTATCCGATTATCAATTTTTCTAAACGTTGCAGCACTTTTTAAAACGCACATCTAAACACCCTCTAACTAAAATGATTTTTCACAATATCTTTTAAATCCTAATTAAGGAGGAACGTCAAGTAGGATTATTGTATTTTTTTCTAATTAGAACTAAAATCATAGTAATAATTATTTCGGTTGGCATTAGCAATGCAAACTGAATAATTCAAATTCAAAATATTTGTTAATTTATAGAAATAATAATATTATACAAGTTGGATCAACACTACGATAAAAAATTTCATAGCCTGTATAGGCTGTTCAGGAAAAAAAAAACTAAATCAAAATACTCCGTATTTTAATTTATCTTTATATTATCAATTAATAATGAAAGAACTTGAGTGAAAATAAAAACTCATTTTAAATTATCTTGTTGTGTAATATATATATATATATATATACACCGTATGTATGATAGTTCCTATTAGCTATACTGAATGTATGAGTTAGTGCACAAGTGTATAATACATAAGAGGTAAAGTGATGAAAGATAGTGTAGACAAGTGTGGGATGGACAAAATGCAGGGAAAATTCCCCCTTTTATTAAGCACTTAATGCCCTTTTATAGGTAGTACATAATTAGATTAGTCATCTTTAAACATCCAAACTAAATGACATGTGTTTGGACACTTGTACTAATTATGGATATGCACACACAAATTAATTGCCACATCACACTCCCCATTGCATATCCATTACACAAAAAATATGCCTCGTTAAAACCTTATAGGAAAAAACCCTGTGGGAAAAAATCCTAGTGAAGGAAAAAAGAGTACATATTCTTGTGTTCAATTTCTCCCTTGATATGATTTCATTTGAGATATTTTAGTGTTTCTCCCCCTGATTTTAAGTTCCATTTGAGATCTTGTAGCCGCTTGCATTTAAATTATCTTTACCAAATTTTCAATATTGCTGTTGTCAATGCCTTGGTGAATAAATCCGCTAAGATATTATCCATTTCGGACAAAATATGTATTCATTTTCAATGTTGGTAGTAAAAGGATCCTTTATATGTTCAAGAGCTCGACCAAGCATTAAGCATTTAGCGGATATCCCTTTTTTCATTGGGAATTATTTAACACCTTTTCAGGTAGTGAATGTACCCAATTTGCAAACTAAGGCAGAATTTGGTTTTACCAAATCTTAGATCTCAAATTCATTTATTTTATGTATCCCTTTCAATTGTGCTATATAAACCACATTCTCATCATATAAGATAATTTGGGGATATTCATCTTCCGGACGATACTGT